>PVJO010024332.1:0-24419 GCA_004026905.1 Hystrix cristata | reverse complement strand
AAAAAAAAAAAAAAAAAAAAAAAAAAAAAAAAAAAAAAACCCACAAAACACCAAAGATGAAGATGAAAAAGAAAAATTTAGAGGAGGAAGAGATGCTCAAATACAAAAGGGGAAAGATTTACGAAACAATTAACAGGGAGCAAAAGGTCCCCTCCCTAGCTCCAGAAGACACGTTTGCAATATAAACAGACCAACTGTGACTTGGTCATTATTACTTCTGATCATCTTCACAATGAATCCTAAATCACTCCTTTTTTTGTTTGTTTGTTTTTGTTTTTTTTGGTGCTGAGGATCGAACTCGGGGCCTTGCGCTTGCTAGGCAAGTGCTCTACCACTTGGGCTAAATCCCCAACCTCCTAAATCATTCCTAATGACTACTGCTATTTACTGTTTTTCTACACAATGGAGTACTACACCGCCATAAAAAAGGATAAACTAGAGTCATTTGTATATAAATGGATGTTCCTGGAGAACATACTATCAAGTGAAATAAATCAGACACTTATTAGTACACATCGAATTGTTTCTCTGATATGAGAAACCGTAAGTGTAAATAAGGACAAAGGGGTAGAATAGATATTTTGTTTAAAAAAGAAAAAAGAGAGATAGTATTCAAAAGAGAGAACTAGATAGGGAAAAGGGGGATGAAGAAGGTTAAAAGAAAAGTAAGATGAAAGGGGAAAAAAATGGTAAAGTGTAGTTACACTTGTTGCAAATAGGGAGGGGGTGGGTGAATGGAAGGGAGGGGAGGGGAAGGGGGGGAAGAGGGGGGAAAACCAAGATGTATCATGTACAGGTACAAAATAACCATGTTGATTATGAACATTATGTATACAATGTACCAATACATGTTCTTGGTAAAAATAATAAAATTAAAAAAAAAAATGTGTATTCACTTTGCTCAGTCTCAACACCTGAAAAGAAATTATCTTTTAAATGGTAACTAAGTCTTGGTCCACAACTTGGTCCACCTTTCTTCACTGTGTATGAATGCGTTCAACCGAAGAAACTTAAAAAATCCTAAATTAATATTTTACTACAAGATAAACACAGATATGACACAAAACTATATGACTTCAAGGTTTGTAAGTCAAGTGAAAGGAAAGCTGATTATTTACTTTTAATATTATTTAAAAGAAAGAGAATCTTTTGTAAATGATAACCAAAATATCTTCTCAATACTATTAGTAATCTGTTTATATTTATGTATGGCCAACCAAATCCTAAGAATTGAATTAAATTGCCTAATAAGTCAGTCAACTTCTTAAATTAAACCAAGCACCGAAGTTTCAACAGAAGAGCCTAGGAATTACCTTAGCTATTCTTGCAAAGAGAGAAAATGTTTAACCTTTGAGTCAAAGTAGGACAGAAAAAAAGAAGTAAGGCGTGTATCAAAATCTTATGTAAATTAGGAAATCAGAAATCACCACAAAGTGGATTTAAACAGACCCTAAACAAAGATTCTCATGACGTGAGTATCATAACCTGGAACTCCTATAAGACCTCTACCACAGGTAACTTTATCATAAAATACAATTCAAAACACCAAAAATGCTAAGGCAATTCTATCACAATAGCATTTTAAACAGTAGTTTACTTCTATTTCTTTGAGGCTTTGTATGTGTAATTCTGTTGCAGTTATCAATATTTCGCAATCATGTTATTTTATTTTCTCATTGCTTCTATAGTGTGGGGTCCTTAACTTTCTTTTTCATGTATTGGAGTCAAGACGATACCTTAGCAGCAGGGATCTCTAGGAGTGCACCAAGCTCTTCAAAGGTGATGTTATTATACAATTTGCTTGCTGACAACAGATTGTGTTCAATAACAGCTCTGTCCAAAATGCTGGAACCTTAAATATAAATAAGATATTTTAAGTTTGAAAGTAGTTTTATACTTCTAAAAATGCACCTACTTCCTGCAAATGTCTAGGTATGCAATAACTCATCATTATTTCTCCAATCAATATTTAAAAGACAACAAATGTTGTTTGATATAGTTTGATTAATACATCATTACATGAAAATACTATAGTAGTTAGGAAAATGAATGACTGGTAAGTAATTACTAAGTGAATGAACTTAACCCTTTGGGTCGGGGTTTTGCTTCTTCAGGGTAAATTCATTAACTTTCCTTTCCTTGCTTCAAACATAAACTTAGCAAGTAGCAGTACAATAATCAGGCAAGCTGTTCTACAAGCTTGATGAAATCCCCATTTCCGGTTCTTTTATGCATTCCACAGCCCCTCACTGTGGCAAGTGTGAGAAACGTGCAGAAGGCGGGACACCTAACACTCCTGATGCTCAGGCAGAGGGTTCTCCTCTAAGTGAGGTAACACAGCATCTGATGGAGTTCTGCTCCCAAGGCCCACGATTCATAAGTGCTATTTCTGCTGAGCACTTACTGAAGTCCACGATCCAATTAGAGCTCTCAAGGGAAGCATTCTAAGAAACCCTTTCTTCTCAATCCCTGCTTCTTGGTTCCCAAATTTTGGAATTCTACTCATGATTTTTTTATGGGGGTGCTGGAGATCAAACTCAGGGCCTTGCAGATCTTTTTATTTCTGAGGCTCTAACCAGGGCCTCACATATCCTAGGCAAGCACTTTACTACTGAGCTACCTCCTCAGCCCTCTACCCACAATCTTCCAGTTTTTCTGCTTCTTTTTTTTTGATGCTGGGGATTGAACTCAGGGCCTTGTGCTTGCGAGGCAGACTCTGACCACTGAGCTAAATTCCCCAGTCCCTAGTTTTTCTTCTTAATTCCCATTTCCCAGTGGTGTTTTAGTGGTGGCAGAACTGAAATTTCCTAAAGGTAGAAGTTACAAAAATCAAAAATCAATTGTATTTCTATACACCATCAAAGAACAAAGTGAAAAGAAAATTAAGAAAACAATTCTGTCTAAAAAGCATCAAAAAAGACTAGTTAGAAATAAAAATGTAAGTCTCATAGTCTACAAAGTACAAAACACTGCTAAAAGAGACAAAAGATATTAATAAAGAAAAACATTCAAGAAAGACAAATAAGGAGTAATGTCTAGCACACATGAAGACAAACACCTTTCCCCTATGAACAGCCCCATAGGAAGAGTAATTTGATCCTCAGAAACACTGGCGAGCATTTCTCTTTTTTTGAAAAGAATTATCTGATTATACCTTTTCACTTTTTTGATGACCAGAAAGCTCAAAGTCTAATCTGCAGCTCAACTATATCAATTCTGGAAACTTTAAAAAAATTTATCTAGCTTTTAAGAGCCAGAGTGATTCTGCTTGTTGAGTACTTTTGGGGACCTGGGGATTGCTAGGCAAGCACTCTACCACTGAGCTAAATCCCCAGCCCTTATCTAGCTTTTAACTTTGTGTGTCACATATCTTCTTTCAAAAAAAAAAAAAAATGCAGTGTGATTGAACCAATGCCTTGGTTCACAAATTCAATTTCTCCACAATTCTGGTTGCAAACCAAACTGGATGAGAACCCAATCAAATTCCCAAATAAGGTAAGCATTGAACCTAACCACTGAATTTGATTCCGGTTGCAATCAGAATTGTGGAAAGAATCAAATTCATGAGCTGCGGCACGACTGTATAGCTGCTCAGACTACAAAGAGAATAGAAGAATTCAAAAGCAGAAAAAACCAAGAGCAGCTACATTCAGCCTGGTGCACTGGTGCATATCCGTATGTAATCCCAGCTACCCAGGAGGCTAAGACAGAAGGACTCCAAGTTCATGGCCAGCCTGGGAAATTTAGCAAAGCCCTGTCTCAAAACAATATAAAAAGGGCTAGGGATGTAGCTTAGTGGTAGAGCAACCTGGGTTCAATTCCCCAGTACCACCACTCCTCAAAAAAAAGTAGCTACAATCAAAACAGATATACATCAGTGATGGTGAACCTTTTAGAGTTTTCAATGTCACAAACACCCTGCTGTGGTACATATGCCATAGGATTACTGCCACTGATACACACTATTCACATATGGGCTGCAAATTTAATTTTAAGCTTTCTAGCAGCCAAGCAAAATAAGGAAGTCAGTTCATCACTTTATGATGTGTTTAAATAAGGTAAAAACTAACTGCTTATGAGAACCAGAACCAAAGCTAGAAGTATTAAGAAATTTTTCCTGAGAATATGCAAAAAGAAGGTTCTATGGGACCAAAATCCTTCTGATAGAAAAGTGAGAATTAACTGAGTTGTTTAAGGTATAATTAATACAAGAAGTTTAACAGAAGGTCAAGCCCTTCACCGCTCTGCTCAACTCAGAGCAGCAAGATGGGCACGGCGCAGGCCTTCCACTGGCACCCACAGAAATGATTCTGCAGAGCTTTCTCCTTGCTTCAGGACACAGGGAGTCCAAGGCAGCAAGTCTAACCACCACACGCTGATCCTGATGTTTTCCTTGTTCTACTCGTCTGCATCTATATTTTTAGTATCATCTGTTAGGGTTACTTTAAAATCTCTGTAGATATCCATACATAAAGTAATTTATGTTCTGAGCAAGCACCTATTACAGACCCTTCTCCTAACCAAGGCAGCCTGACAGAAGCAAATTCACTCCTTAACCAGGCAACATGACACTGAGCTCTGTTCTTACTAATGGCACTTTTCCCTGAGTGACCTTGGGCAAGCTACTGCACCAACTTTTGCTTGGCCTAAAATAGGACTAGATAATCTTGCTCTGTTACAATCTGATGCTAAGTTATCAGTGGTTTAGGGTTCTGAAAAAGTAAGTATTATAAGGAGAGTCTATCATTCTTTTGCTCTTATAAGCTTCAAAAAACTGCATTATTTACAAATACTTCCCAGTGAAGGAGACCTTGAGATGGGGGTGAGGGAGAACAGGACATACAAAGAATGAAGACATGTTATGTACATATATACCAACTCCCCATGAGGAATGTTATCATGATGTACTGCAAACATGGAGTAATAAAAATAAAGAAACAAAATACTTCCCGGTAAGGGCCTTAAAAGAATGCTGCTAGCTCATATTTGTGTAAGACACCCATCTTCAGTCAATGCAGTACTCCTTGTTTTTTTGAGGAAGCGTTATACAGAAATATTACAAAGACAGCAGTTAGCCTGCGAAGGTAGCTCAGTGCTAGGACCCTTGTCCAGAATGCTAGAGCCTGGGTCCACCCCTAGTACCCTCATAGAAGAAAGAGCCCAGGAAGCAAGATGCTTCTCATTTAACCCACTTTCCACCAGTCTGGACCCAAAGGTTCACAACCATACATGTGTGAGACACGACCATTACCGTCAGCTGTGGTTGCTTTTTGGTGCGGCATCAGCATGGCAGCGAACTCCTGAAGCTGATTTCCTCTAATGATCCTGTCTAGGTACATCTTCTCTAGGATCCCATAGGCAGCGAGCTGCTGGCACCTCTCGTCTTTAAACAGCGTAGCTAGCATCCGGGAACGCTGCTGTCCTAAGGGAAACAGCGTGCATCAAATACTTTTACAATGGTTCATCAATGAAAAACAATCATATCTCGTTATCCTGTTCTTCCTGGTATAGGCTAGTTAAATTTTAGTCACTGCTAGCAGTGCACTAGCAAGGCCTCCACAGTCGCTTCTGTGGGAAATCCAGGCGGGCTTCCTGTGGGCCTCGGGACACGTTTTGGTCAGGTCATCAGACTGTCGCCTTGTACTGTGTGTTTATGTTTAAGACTCCTTAGCTGACACTAGGGCAGCTTCCCTAACATGTATTTTGTCTGCCACGCATGTCACAGGCTCCCTGCACTTAAGAATGTTAGAGTTAACACCACAGAAGAGGGCCATTGTAAAAGCAAAATTACCAAAGTGTGATACTAAATGGTCCACAAAGAGAACACCTGTCTACAGCACGGAATCTGAAACTGAAAGGCTGAGCATCAGCTTGCTCAGTCTCAGCTGGAAACACACGTTGGGAAATTCAAAATTTTTCCTGCTCTACACATCTGCAAATGACTGTGGAGGCACTAGGAGTACTGACTAGGTTGGTTAAAAATAAATGTTAATGAGAAAGGAAATTCACAGATAATGAGGATGACTGAACAGTCCTGTGTGAAGAACAGGATAAAAATCGAAATGCGGATGAAAGGACAGGCGATTTCTATTTTCTTATTTGCATTTCTGCAATGAACATCAATTTGTTATTAAAACATGAATAATAAAAAATGAACAAATACTTCCGATAAGAAACATAATATTCAGAGTTGCAGTTTATACTTTCGAGGACCTTTAAGTGACAACTGATATAAAAATAAAAATATATCAAACTAATGGAAATAATACTATCAATAAATTTTTTCTTTTTCGATTTATTTCTAGCTCTGGATACTCAAAGAGCCTAACCACAATGACATCTAGTAGCAATGAGACTACCTAGCATCTAGCCAGGTATGGTGGCACATGCCTGTAATCCCAGCAGTCTGCAAGCCTGAGGCAGGAGGATCACAAATTCAAGCCCAGCCCAGGCAACTTAGCAAGATCTTGTCTCAAAATAAAAAAATAAAAAGGAAAGGGGATGTAACTCAGTGCAAAGACCCTGGGTTCAACCCATGAGAAAAAGACAGAGATAGAAAGATGGAATGCTAGCATATAACTCTTGGTAGTTTATTAAAAAGAAATAGAGCTGGGCATAGTGGCACACTCCTGTATCCCAGCACTCAGGAGCCTGAGGCAGGAGGATTGCCGTGAGTTCAAAGGCAGCTTGGGCTACACAGTGAGCTCAAGACGAGCCTGAACTACATAGTGAGACCCTGTCTCAAAAAAAGAAAAAAAAAAAGTAGACATCCTTGAAAAACGGAGGTTTCAATCTGGGGCAGAAATATTATGAGATGAGCCCAAGATACTTTTTTATGCTAGAATGCTGGGAAGATTAATGAGGGCCTGTCAAAAAGAAACGATTTGGTCATATTTTGGAAAATTTTGTAAAAAAGAATAAAAACTGTAATTCACCATAACATACTCAACAACTTAACCAAGTCAAGGGGTTGGGGATGTAGCTTAGTAGTAGAATGCCTGCCTAACACACGTCAGGCCCTGGATGTGAGCCACAGCATGGAAAAATAAATAGATAAAAACCACTAAGTCAAATATACATGAAATGTTCACAGCAGTATATTCCTAATTAAGCCAGTAAGACGGTAACCAAAGGCAACAGGATAAATATGCCCATACAATGCACCACCACACAAGAATGAAAATGAAGAAGGTACAACTACACATGACAATACGGATTAAATACATAAAGTTGAGCAAAAAGAGCAACACAAAAATAAATGTACTATGACTTATATAAAAATAAAACAAGCAGGTAAAACTATATACTAGTGACTGTTTTTGGAGGGTGAGTTGGCACTAGTAACTAGGTACTAGTGACTAGGAAAAAGCACAAGGATAACTTTTGGGGTGCAGATAATACTTTGTCTTTTGTTCTAAATGCTGGGTACATGGAGGTGTTTAGTTTGTGACAATACAGCAAGCTCTATACTGTTTTTTTGTTTTGTTTTGTTTTGTTTTTTTGGTGTTTTGAGACATTTCACCATGTAGCCCAGGCTGCCCGTGAACTCATTAGCAATCTTCCTGCCTCAACCTCCTGAGTGCTGGGATTGCAGGCATGCGCCACCATGCCCAGCAGCTGTACACTTCCGACATGTGCACTTTAAGTATGTATTTATACACAGCAAAAAGTACACAGCAATATAAAAAAGGAGAAACTGGAAAATAAGAAAGCTCATGCTGAAGAACAGAACAAATAAATTACCATTTTGTAACATACAATGAATGATCCAGGTGAAAATTATTAATGGGAACTAAATTATAATATGGAAAGAAATGGGGAATAAGATCTTTGTAGGTTATCAAAGCAACACCCCACAGATTGCTGAGTAAATTCAGAGAGGAAAATTTACCTTGAAAATGGAGTTTCAGCTGGTGTGGCGCACACCTGTGATCCCAGCATGCCTGGAGGCTGAGGCATGCTGGGAGGAGGAGCACAAGTTTGAGCCCAGCCTGGGCAACTTAGCAAGACCCTGACTTAAAAAAGGGATGAGGGTGTAGCTCAGTGCAAACGTCCTGAGTTCAAGATGCAGTACCAAAAAAAAAAAATAGCTCTCTCGAACCAAATGAGCAAACTCAGCACCGCTAACAATGGGACAACCTGACGTGACGTGTCCCTATGTGATGTGACTGAATCACACTGAGCATCACTACAAGGCAGAAGAATCTTAACTTGTGTGAAATCTAACCCTTAGCTAACTAACTTCCAATTAACAGGAAATACATGAGATTGAGAAACAAGCAAACAACATGGATCAGACAAATCTAGAATGAAGGAACTTCCGTGAATTTTTCAAAAAGGCAGTATGTGCAGGTTATTCTAGACTAAGAGTTAAAGTCATAATCACCAAATGCCACACTTGAACTTTTTGTTTGTTTAGGGAGAATAATGGCAGCTATGAAAGGCATTTCTGTGACGACTAGGCCAAATAATCAATTGTATAGCAGAATCATTGTTAATTTTCTTAGGAATGACACTGATATTACAGTTATGTAGAAAAATACCTTAAAAAGAACAAAGTGAGTCTGTGACCACAATAAAAACAACCAATAGTATTTGATGCTTCTAATAAAATACATTTTCAAGCAAAAATCAGGTATTTGGAAAATCAGATATTTACTACCACGAACTTGGTAACTTTCCCATATTTAAAAATTTTCCTGATAAGATCAGTGGTAATATACTCAAATGTAATTTTTATGAAGTATTTGGAAGCTCTATACAACTCAGTGAACCAACATTATTAAAGCACTAATACATGATGGCATAAAAACCCTACATGGAATATGATTCAAAGTGCAAGGCAGACCAAGATTTTCACATAACAAAGTGTGAAAAGCATACTGGCATGGCTTCAGATTTCACACTGCAACTAATCTCTAAGTAAGTACACCATATGTCCTGTGAAGGACAGTATCAAAAAATACCCGTTTTATCAGAAAATGTCCTTAAAAATTCTCTTTCCCGACTGCACATCTGTGTGAGGCTGCATGTTCTTCACACACTTTAAGACAACATATCAAAAAAGAGTGACTGTAGAAGTTCCTGTATTAACTTAGCTGTTTTCTATTAAGCTAGATATTTTAAAATATTTGAAAATATATAAGACAATTCTACTCTCAGTAACATTTTTTGCTTTGTTTTTGTTTTGTTTTATTTTGGTGGTGCTAGGGACTGAACTCAGAGGCTTGCGCTTACTAAGCAAGCACTCTACCACTTGAGCTAAATCTCCAATCCTACTTTCTTTTTGCTTTGGAAGCTGTATTTCTCATAAAAATATACCATTTATGTTTATATGCAATGGATCTATTATTGTTACTTTTTTTTGGTGCTGGGGATCGAAATCAGGGCCTTGCGCTTGCTAGGCAAGTTCTCTACAGCTTGAGCTAAATTCCTAGCCCTGTTACTTTTAAATGAATTAATACATGGCATTTCTTATTTCAATTTCTAATACAGAAATCCACAGATATAATCTACATAAATGAAAGCTCTCCAGGGTTTTCAGTAATTTTTCAGAGTATAAAGGGGTCCTGACACCAAAGAATTTGATAATCTGAAGTATTAGAACAAAATATGAGGCAATTTAAAAGTGCAGAAAAGACCTAACCAAGTCAATGAAATCTAGAAGCCATGAAAGAGTAACAAATTTAACTGTATAAAAATTAGGTCATTGCTAAAACACTGAGTTCAAACCATAGTACCTCCCCACCAAAAAAAACCCCAAAATAAAACAAATTAAGTTTCTGCATGGCAAAGATGTTACAAAGCAAGCCAAAAAAAGAAAAAAAAAGGGCTTCAAATTAGAAAAAATTGTGTTTCTTTTATATGTGAACACCATCTACAAGTGAAAAAATGGCCAACAGAACACATGATTGACTCAAAAAGAATAAACAGGGGCTGGGGATTTAGCTCAGTGGTTAGAATGCTTGCCTTACAAGCGCAAGGCCCTGAGTTTGATTCCCAGCACCAACAAAAAAAAAGAATAAACAGGTTTTCAACAAAGACTTTTTAAGCACAAAAAGATACTCGAGAGTATTTATCATAAATGAAATGTGAATTAAAGTGACATACCATTTTTTTCTATGACACTGGAAAAGATAAAAAAAAATTGGTAATTTTCTGTGTGAGAAATCTGATACTCATGAACGTTTTTGTTTAGAGACAATATTAAAGTACAATGTGTAACTGCTATCAAAAGTTTAAAAATCCGTGCCTTTGGATCCAGGAATTTCACCCAGACATATACTTATCCACGTGCAGAATCACTGTATCACAGTCTGCGACAGACTGGATGATACACAGTGGAAGAGCCAAGCAACAGAAAATCAAAAAGGATCAGCAGCGGGGCTGGGGGTGGAGCTCGGGGCTGCAGCACATCCCTAGTATGCACGAGGCACTGAGTCCAATCTCCAGCACAGCCAAAGTGAAGAATGAACAATACATACTCACATGTAAAGATCACTATATTCATAGTTACATGAAAAAAGTAAATTGCAAAAGTGTGTTTTATCATTCTATCATTTGGGTATAAAAATTACTTTTAGCTGGGCATGGTAATGCTTGCCTATATCCCAACACTTGGGTGGCTGAGGCAGGAAGAATGCTGTGACTCTGAGGCCAGCATGGGCTAAATAGTGAGTTCAAGGCCAGTCTGAACTACATATTATGACCCTGCCTCAAAAAAAAAACAAACAGCCAGCCAGGCATGGTGGCGCATGCCTATAATCCTAGCACTTGGGAGGCTGAGGCAGGAGGATCTTTGTAAGTTCAAGGCCAGACTGAACTTCATAGTGAAATCCTGTCTCAAAAAACAAAAACAAATAAATAAAATTTAAAAAAAAAGAAAAAAAATACTTTTTTATTGAAGGAAACACAGTTCAAGAATGAAGATTTCAGAATGACTTAGAAAAGCCTTGGTTTAGAATTAGCACTCCCACTTAACATCCTTTCTGTTTTATAAATTAAATGAATTATATCCTAAAATTTAATAAAAACTGTTATATTTGTTGAAGAAAAGGAGGAAAGCAAGGTCTAAAACTGATGCTTGGCTAGGGATTTAGCTCAGTGGTTAGAGTGCATGCTTGCCTAGCAAAGCACCAGGCCCTGAGTTCGATCCCCAGCACCAAAAAAATTAAAAAAATAAAACTGAGGCTTTGAGGCTGGGGATTTAGCTCAGTGATTAGAGTGCTTGCCTTGCAAGCACAGGGCCTGAGTTCGATCCCCGGCACCACAAAAAAAAAAAAAAAAAAAACCCTGAGGCTTGAAGGTTCAAAAAAATTCCAAAAGTAGTATACAAAATTTTAGATTGCAATTTGTTTCCCTCTACGTAATTTGATATCCATTTTTTCAGTGAAATCTTAAAATTGAATTTCCTGTTAACTGTCAGCTACTCCTAATTTGTGAGTAATAGACTGATACATTCACACTAGATTTTTTTTTAAAAGTTTACAAACCATTTTATCGCGATTTTTAACTGTCCACATGTTTAAATTAGATTAAGAAGACAATCCTGTGAATAGCTCTTTGCTAAATTTTCCAACAGTAACAGTTATTAAGCCAAGACAGGTAACTTCATTTGATTCATGTAGGCATAAATTACGTGTTTACCTGCTGATGCTAAGATGGTACAGTGCAAAGCATGTTTTAAGGCCTCTAGTCTTTCACTTTCATGGACTATTGTCTTGTAAGAGAGCTCATTGTACCTTTGTGCAGCTTCAATGAATTTTCTTCTATAATCAAGAACACGTGCATAGCATACCTACAGGTGGGAAAATGTTCTGATTAGGGGAAAAATTAAAACTAAAATACAAAAACAAAAAAGATAAAAAAAAATTTCTAAAATATAAAAGCACTTATCAGACATTCTGAAACATCTCAGCATGGCTGATTCTCACACACAAAATGAATCCTCCACCAGTTCAGACGTTACCTTATAATGTATCTGTAACTGCTCATTGGTTGATTCGTTCTGGAGCAGGGATGCGCGGTTTATGTAGGCCTCTGCCTGCACAGGGTCGTCATCCTCCAGATACAGCCTAGCGATCTTCAGGTAAGTCTCCAGCTTATAGTCCACATTGTACTGTCTAAGGCAGAATGCAAACACAGAACAACTCAACCTTTCACCAGGAACAATTTTAGGAATAATAAAAGGTGCATTTTCCTTATATATATTCTGTTAATTTGAAGAAATCAAACGTTTTACTGCATTTTACTATAGGAAAACTAAAGTAATGTTTTGCTGAATGTTTATTCTTTTTATCATCACTGATCACATTGCATCTTAGCTGCTTCTAATCCTCAGATAATCTCACAACCTGAAGATTTTAAAAGAACAACTCCCCAGTTCTGGAGTATATCATACACTATTAATGGTACCATATTTGGGCACGATCTTCTTGGAGGACAATTTGTCAATATGCTGTCCAACCATCCTTTGAATTCTTCAGCTTGTTACACCCTTAACCCACAATATTTCTTTACCTCCGGAAATAAATTCTAAGCAGTTATCAGCATCCACATACACATGTACAAGGTCATGCATTTATAAAGATATTTAGAAATATCAATGTTATGGTTTGTGCCCAGATGTCCCCCCAAAAGTCTCATGAGTTCATAGATGGGGCTTTTTCAAAGGTGGCTGAATCTAGAGTGTGCGATGCTGGGATTAAGGGCGTGTAATCACTAAATCAATCCACTGACTGGTTTGGCACCACCCTAATCCTGGCAGCCTGGATAAGATATAAGGGGCAGAAAGAAGCTACTAAGGCCCTTTGCTTAACTTGCTGCCTTCTGCCTGTCTGCCATGCCACCCTGCTTTGAATGCAGCTTATAGACTGAAACCTCTACAAACTGGGAACTAGATAAACCTTTCTTCCCTTAACTTTGGGTGTTGGGTATTTTGTCCCAGCAACCAGAGAAAATTAACTAAGACAATCTATAATAGGAAAAAATGAAAATCATCTATTATGGTACTGATGATAATCAAGAGGTGGTGCATATAAGGTAGAATGCTATACAGGTATAATCAGTACTATGGATTATAGTCATCATGTATTTTTTGTTAAGTAAAAAAATGGGATAAAACAGTATTTAAAACACCATTAAAACGTATTCCTATATACATACATCAAACTGATAATAGCAGTTATGGTGGGTGGTAAGATTATAGGTAGCTTTCATTTTCTTCTCTATCTCAGTGGTCTTATTTTATGCAAGGAAAACATAATTGAAAACCTCACATAATTCAAGAGCAATCCTCACAGAAAATTAATCCTTTCTATGTACCATCAAAAGTACTGATACCATGTGGCAAGATTCATTTGGTTCCAGCTTTGAAATTAACTGTTTACTTCTTTGACTTTGGGAGAAGGGAGAGGAGATGAGAGCAGGAATTTATATAATTCAAACTTTCTGCATAAATCACTCATTAATATTTTGTACTATTTTTCCATTCACAGCTCAAATTTACACGAATGTTACATTATAGCACTATTCTTTCATTTTCCAGTTTTCTGCCAAGTATATCTATTATACCTATTACTTTCAAAATCAGAATGAACTGCTTTTTAAAGAAAAACTTCCCATTTACCCAAGCCTACATTTCTGTCTTATCTCAATTTCACAACTCCCGTCCTCTATCCCTGCTTCCATGATGGATTTAGACCTAAGAACACTGAAGCAAAGAGCGCCTGCACAAACCTCACCATCCCACTAACTTCTGCACCCATGTACGCAGCGTTCCTAGTGGTTATGACAGATTACTGGGGACAATTCTGCCTACAAGGGAACACATGGCAACATCCACAGACATTTTAGATTGTCACAAGCAGAGGAGCAGAAGCCCTGATGCTACTAAACATCCTGCAATACTAAGAACAGCCTCCACAGCAAAGGGCTCCTAGTCCCAATGCCAAGAGTGCAGAGGCATGGAGGCCCTGCCAGCAAGGAGCTCCCAGGCACCTACGCAAACCTATCTGTCTATTACATTTGCTCTCCTTTTGTCTTCTTCTGCAAGAATCCTTTCCCCAACTTCTTGATAGCAAATCTTTGCTTTCCACTGGGTCATAAAAGAAAAGCAAGAAAAACTGACTCTTAGCCTAACCTGCCCTGCCATCTTCTACTCTACTGCTTTGCTACTTTTGAAATCTCCCCAAAAGAGGTGTGCATATGCGCTGTCTCCTATGCTTTCCTTCCATTGTCACTTAAACCATTCCAACTAGGCTTGTGCTTGACTTTCACCACAATAACATCCATCAAGGTCACCATGGCCTCCTCACTGTAATGCCGGTGTCAGTGCTTGCTCCTCATCAATGCTGCATCTGATTGCTTGCTCCTGTTCAACACACTCTCCCCATGTGGCTTCTGGGACAGCACATCCCACGCCACTCTTCCTGCATCCCTCCTCCCTGGACAATCCTCCTCACCAGTTTACACCTTCCTCCTGCCCCGGCCTCTTAACATTGGAGTGCCCCACGCTCAGTACTCGGTCCCTTGTCCTAGGTACATTCCCTCCCAAGGGGATTCCAGACAGTATGATGGCTCTAAACGCCACCAATACATGGGTGAGTCCTCAGTGTGCACCTCTAGCCTAGATCTCTCTTTTGATCTCCAGCCTAAAATATTCAACTTCCTACTAGACTTCCAAAGCCTATTCTTCACCACTCAGTAGATGGCAACTCCATCTCTCCAACTGCTCAAGCCAAAACGCAGGGTTTATTTTGACTGTTTTGCACACACCACACATAAGCCATCAGGAAATCCTTACTCTACCTTAAAAACAATCAGAATCCAGCATTTCTCAGAACCTCCATTTCATCTGTGGAATTGCCCATGAGTTTCTTAACTAATACTCCTACTTCAATCACTGTTTGCCTATAGTTTATTCTCATCCCAGCAGAGTGATTGTTTAAAATATAAATTGGCTGGGCATGGTGGCGCACACCTGCAATACCAGCACTGTGGGGAAGGTGAGGCAGGAACACAACAAATTCAAGCCCAGCCTGGGTAATTCAAGGAGACCACCTCAATGAAGAGCTGGGTATGTAGCTCAGAGCAAAGGCCCTGAGTTCAATCCCCAGTACTGCAGTAGAATAAGATAGAATAAAATAAAAATCAGAGTGTGTCACTCTTCTGTTGAAAATCCTCTGAAAGCTCCCCCACAGCTGAAGTCCTTACAATAACTAGTAAGACCCCACGTAAATTGGTCCCAGAGGTTCCTGATCTTGTCCCCAGTCCACTCTACCCACAAGACAGCCTCCTTGCCCTTCCTAAGCGAACACTCCAAGCATGCTGCAGCCCAGGCCCTCCCACTGTTTACCTTCCAAGAGTGTCTCAGAGCCGCTCCCTTACCTCCCTCCAATCACTGAGAATGTGACATCAGGGCCAACATGCCACCCCAATCACCCCATTTATTAATGTATACAACCTTACTTGGTGCCTTACTTTTTTTATCCATACCACTTATCATCTAACATATTGTAAAATTTGTTTACTAAATTATCTGTTTTTTGCACTAGAATGTGAGAAATAGTATATGTGAACAACTGTAAAAATCTGTATATATTCATCCAATATCCACTATTTACTATACTTTTGTCCTGTTTCCAAAGGAATTCCCACCAACACTTGGGCTGCATTTCTCCAATCTTCTTCCTTCTCATATATAGAAGCAAGATGCTGTCTTATGGAAGCAACCTGGAAAGGCAGGTACACAGGTTAAATTATTTTAACTGACATTAGGAACTAATTAAATACATATTAAGTTATTGTAACAATGCTCTCATTCAACCTACTAAGCGGACAGCAGTAGAAGTTTATCTAGACTACAAAATTTTTCTATGAATTTTGCATTCACAGAATATCAGATAGTGAACTGAAACAAAATCTTTCTTTCTTTCTTTCTTTTTTTTTGGAGCAGGGGCAGGTCCTGAGGATCGAACTCAGGACCTTGTGCTTGCTGGGCAAGCGCTCTACCACTTGAACTAAATCCCCAACCTCCTACAAAATATTTCTGCAAGGTGAATTATGGTTATACTTTAAGTTTCAATGTTAAATTTTGCTTTTATAATACTAGAGACACATGTGGCTGGAGTTTTCCAGTTTTCAACCTAATTAATAAGTTGATTTTTAAAAATTGTCTAACAACGGGGCTGGGGATTTAGCTCAGTGATTACAGTGCTTGCCTTGCAAGCATAAGGCCCTGAGTTCGATCCCCGGCACCACAAAAAAAAAAAAAAAAAAAAAACTGTCTAACAAGTACTGTTTTGGTGTATATATACATGAACAAATGTCAGCTGGAGGTGCAACATCCCAACGTTTGATTTTACATTGTAAAATGCTGTTTGGCCAAAAGTAAAACTGACTGACTACCTCCTTTAAGAATTTAATAATGTAAGATTTAAAAATAATTTCTGCTATCCTTACACATTCATAATCCACTGCTCTAGATTTTTACCTGCTCCTCAAATGAAATAACTCTGGGCTGGATTTTTTCCAAGGTGAAATGGTAGATTTCTTTGGCTGTGCTATCAGGCAGGTTGGGGAGATGTGTGCAGAAATCAGTCAGCAGCTGTCGCGAGATCACAAGACTGACATTCTCATTTACCACTTGATTTTAAAAAAATAAGATAGAAGAAAACATGAGTGATTTATAAACTCTCATTAAGCAATCAATCTTTACTTAAAATTAATGCTAAACCAATCCGTATTAGGGCAGCCTTCAATGCATTATTCCAGGATTTCCATACCCTAATCTTATTTTACATAGTTCTCCTTACGCTGAATTACTTAATTACATAATTACTACACTCAAACAGCAGAAACATCGTTAACTTTACTAAGAAACAGAAGATATCAGGAAAAGGCCTTAATAGTTGGAATCTTACACTCTTTTCTTTATCTTTCAGCAAAGTGAAGGCACAGAAACACCTATATTTTTATCTGCTTATTTTCCAAAAAAGTTAAAGAAGAAAACAATTTTCAAGAAATTTATTTATTTATTTTTGGTGCTGGGGATCGAACTCAGGGCTTTGTGCTTGCAAGACAAGCGCTCTAACCACTGAGCTAAATCTCCAGCCTAATTTTCAAGAAATTTAAATGAAGCAAGTATTGCCAGTAGTTAAACCACCAGTGCTTTGTGTGGCTTCCTGACAAGAAAGTGTCACCTGCCTCATATGGTCCCTGTGAAACTTAAATGCAACAAATACACACAGAGCACTCTAAACAATACCTGGCACATAACATGTAACAAATGCTACTTATTCATTGTATTTTTTACTTTCTTTCTTCTCTTTCTTCTTTCTTTTTGTGATGCTGGGGATCAAACCCACGGCCTGTGCATGCTAGGCAAGTGCTCTACTGCTGAGCTACACCCCCAGTCCTACTATATTTCATTAAATTCATAATGTTTTGAATCATTGCTCAGGTAAATTATTTGAGTCTTCAAGCAGCAGTTACTGTGAAGATAAATGATGATACAAAAGGTGTTCCATTGATGGAAAGGATTTTACAGGTAGACTGCTTTTCAGGCTGAGGGGTTGTTGTTGGATTCAAAGTTTATATAAGATCAACATTTATAAAAAGCACTTTTCAAAAAAAAAAAAAAAAAAGCACTGTTCCTTTGCTACTACAAAGCAATGTTCTCCATAAAGTCCTCTGAGTATTTTTTCTGAAACCACCACCAGTTATTCTCACATTGCAGGCTCTGTTTTCTGAGGCAATAAATTATACTTCTCATAACTAATCAGTTTATAACATATTAGCTGGAATTCATTACCAGATAATACTGGGTGTGACTGAAAAAAGTTTCATTACAAATGCTATTAGGTACTTAGAAACCAGTACACAAACTAGTATTGCTCAAAGATATATAAGTAAGTAAAGGCAGTAAATCAGAAAACCTAGTCTGGCTCTCCCACTGATCAGCTAAACTTCCTAAAAAATAAAAAACTGCTTTTACAACACACAGAGGGATCCCTCTGCCTACTGTCTAGTCCCAGGATTAGTAAAAAGAGCCCATGTGATGGGTCATGTATGTGAGGACACAAAGCAAAGGATAAAGCACCATCAAGCATCATTAATATTCTGAATTCAGTATAAATTCCAGCATAGGGGCTGGGAATTTAGCTCAAGTGGTACAGTACCAGCCTAGCAAGCGTAAGGCCCTGAGTTCAATCCGTAGCACCCACCCAAAAAAGCTTGAGAACACTTTAGTCCTTGCTCAGTAAAACAAGGCCAGCACAGAATCTACAGTCCACTTACTTGCTTCCACGAAAGCTTTCAGAGCTTCTAGTTGCTCCGCCCCAGATAACTGAATGGCTTTTTCCAGGATCTGACGATACCTAAAACAGTATCAAATAAAAATAATGGCAGAGGACCCTGTACTTGTAATGCAATTTTTGACATTTGTTTATTCATTTCTAATGCAAACTTTGGTGTGTATTTACTCATTTCTATTTACCTGATTTCTTTCATAGTGCTCTGGTTTGTGGTTTTCTTCATAGTCTATCAAATTTTCCTTTTTAAGTTTAAAGCCCTTGTCAAGAAACACAATCTGTAATTGTGGTACCACATCTACTTTTAGTACAGGATACCAGAATTTTTTTTTAACATTTTCAAGCCTGTCATATTAAAGAATAAATCTAATCCTGTGACTCTAAGGTGCCCCTTCTTATTGAAAGGCAACAAAACTGAAAATGAACCAGGTGTGGTGGCCTACACCTGTAATCACTCAGGAGGCTGAGGCAGGAGGATTGTTGTGAGTTCAAGGCTAGTCTCAACTACATAGGGAAACTCTGTATCAAAGAAAAAAAAAGAATGAAAATTTGAATGCCTCAATGTATAAAATAACTCCATTAGCCTAAAGGCCCAAACATCCTTTATGCTGTCAGTGTCTATTCATTCTTTATTTGTATTTGGTTCTTACAATGAATCTACCTAATATCCATGATCACATGGGCCACATGTGATTCAAATCAGCATTCTGAAAAGGATGGGGAAATGCTAAAAACAGGACAATCATTACACAATGGCAAACTGCTTCCTAAAACACAAGCTCCATGAGGACAGGTATTTTTGTGTGTTTTATTCACTGCAATGCACACAATGCCTCCAACAGTACCTGCTTGGTACATAATAAAAACTAAAACATTCAACAGTATTGTTAATATTTTATTTCTTAAACAGAGTGGTCAGCACTGAGTTGAACTATTTTATTCTTTATCACTTGTTTGTCTTAAATATTTAAAAAGCGTTAGTTAAATGCGTTTTACAAACAACAGATTGCCATTAATCAGAAAGTCATCGAGAATGTAATCAAGAAATAAAACTTACACAGATATGTCCTAAACTCATTATATTGCATTGGGCAGTCTCCAGCCGCCGCCACTCGATACTCACTGATTCTGAACTCATCCAAACTCTCACAATCTTGATTACATAATCTCATAAAACCACAATGAAAGGAGCAAATTAACAGAAAAAGATAATAAATTCCAAGAGACATGACTATAAATGCAAGCAAATATTAAGATAATTCTTTTAAGAAAAATTGCTAAATTTGAGTGTCTATAAAGGTATAAAATTTAGTTTTTTCTTTTTTCATCTTAAGAGATAAAGTTTTGCAGGGTGGAGTGCTGGAAAAAAAAGAGATAAAGTTATCAGAAAATTCATTTATGTGGAATAACTCATTCTTTTTCTTTCTATATGTATGTGTGCACACATATATACGCAAGCAACCACATGCACATATTTAAATTTCCATGTATTGATATTTACACACTTATTGCCCTGGAACACTTTCAGATATCATATTATGTTCAATGGTTTATTATTTCTTCTTTGAATTTTTTTTAAATGGTACAAAACTACTACAAACATTTATTGAACTGAAATGAACTCTTGTGAGATGCTGCATGGAAGCAGCTCCTCACTGAGCCTAAGCAGTACTTTGAAATTTCAGCAGCTCCATTTAAAACAGCACAACAATGGGCCAGCTTGTCAACTGCTTAGGAGTCTCACATGTGAACATCCACTTTCCTATTAAAGCAACAATATCAACAATGTTATCTGGCGTATTTTGTTTATTTGCATTTTTGTCCATGAATCAGTCTGACTTT
This sequence comes from Hystrix cristata, assembly GCA_004026905.1. NCBI lineage: Eukaryota > Metazoa > Chordata > Mammalia > Rodentia > Hystricidae > Hystrix > Hystrix cristata. Next base: position 4,266 of record PVJO010024332.1, on the reverse strand, counting down.
CACTGCTTCCTACACGACTTTCATGAATCTGATTCTCCTTAGTTTGTGTGGCAGGACTGGAGCGTCTACTACCCAACAGCTGCTTGCTGTTAGGGCAGCAATCAGCCCTCTGACCTGTGCAGTGTGAGAGCACAAACTTAGTACTGGTGTCCACAGCACTCTTCAGAGACTCTTGAGGGAACTGCCGAACTTCCTTTAAGAGTTGACAGCAACTTTCTCTGTGGTTTCTTTTTTCTTAGTAAAAATTTATTCTATGATCTCTGTCTCTGATGATGGTTTGAAGTTTCGATACCTGAGCCATGAAGAAGGCAGTTGCAAAAAGATGTTTCTTTGCATTCTAGTTTCTTTGGCAAACTATAACCTTGAGCTTCTACATGTCTAAGGCAGTTACTTTTAAGAAGTCTGTTACCAGAAAGGTGGCCTGAGCCTTGAGTTTCTTGGCCCTGCACCATACAGTTGCCATTTGGATTTCTTCAGAAAGTTGTATGGAAGTCTTGGGCTCTCGGAATCTTTGCACAAAACTTTTGGCATAGAGAGTTCCTATCACTCTCTGAGAAGAATGTTGGGTTGTCTTTAGTTTGGATTGAGAACGTTTAGACTGAGAACGTTTAGACTCAAAGCTGGTCTCCTGAATAGCTGTGAGTTTCAGCTGTTCACAAAAAGCCCTCACATCAAATCCTGCAACTTTCCTTTGGGGATTTTCTTATTGTTTACTGGCTATCCAAGATTCACTTTATTCTATACATTGATCTTCATTTGTTTAGGGTTTTAGGAAATTCTAAGTAAAGTGTCTTCACTGGACCCTGGTGATTATTCTTTTCTTAAAAATAGTTTATTTAATAACTTGGTTACTTCTTTAGCTGCAAAAGCTGTAGGCTTTTTTTCTTAGATTTCAAGATAGGGTTGTCCTAGAAATTCGGCAATGTATCAGAAGGAAAGGTAAAATCTTTGAAGTAGGGCATGAGCTGAATCCTAGAGACCTCTTGAAGCAATCCAAACTGTGGATTAGAAACCAAACTTCTTAGAACATCTTTATAAAGAACCAAGAAGGTGTTTCACTATGTTCAAGGATACAGAAATGTCTTGCAGTGGCAAGCCAACAAGTGCAGTAACAACCTGCAGGCTCCCGAAACCTACATCAGCGCCACCTTCACTACCGGTTGGGTGGGTGTAACACACGCTTTGGTAGTTACAGTGTGATTTTCACTGGAAGAAAACAACTCAAGCAGGTCTTCAATCAAGCCTTCCAAATTCATGTTTTTCAAATGTTTTAAACATTATTCAACCTGTTTGAGGGCCAAATGGGGTTTGTGGCAGCCCATTTTGTTGTGGTTGCAATAAAGGATCAAATATAACACATTTGTTTCTGTATCTAAGGTTTTGGCTCCTCAGTGACTGTATGACAAGATGCCATTTTTTTTTTTTTTTTTTTTTTGTGGTGCCGGGGATCGAACTCAGGCCCTTGTGCTTGCAAGGCAAGCACTCTAATCACTGAGCTAAATCCCCAGCCCCAAGATGCCATTTTTTAATGACAGCTGCAATACGAAGTTCCAGGGCAGCACTAGGGTTCCACACTGTCACCATGCTGTGGTTCCCGGCTTTGGGGATCTTCACAAGGTTCCATGGTTCTGTGGCAGGCCACCCTGATTGTTTTTTCATATTCAATTAATTTAATGTTATAGCTAAGACCTCCTACACTTACATCCTCATAGATTAATTTATGCACACTGGTAATATAGTCAAAGGTAACAGTGTTTTATATGAATTTACTAAGTTTTAACACACAGTTTCATAACTTACCAGTTAATCTATATTGGGAATAGGAAAAAAGCTAAAAAGGCATAAAAGTGTTATACTAATCTAATTATGCAACTTGGGAGGCCCTTAGAAACTGTCTACTTGAATTCCCAGCTTCAATGATTAAGAAAGCTCACTTCAGCATTGGAGCAAGGTGCTGTCTCACTCCTTCTCTGACACATAAATGTCAGTATCTAAGAACAGGAACTTACTTTCTCACAATAATAATACAGAATGACTAACAAATCTTTTTTAAATCAGGAATTTCAATAGTGATTTAAAATACAAAATCATCCCAAACTGCTCATTGAGTCCCTATCTTTTTAAGATGCCACATGAGGTCATGTATGATACTAAAAACTTTATAGTCTTTGAAGATCTTATACTTCAGCAAGATAAAAGTAAAATGTTTACAGCCTTATGTTGAGCATTAAAAAAAGAAAAATATTAAATAACACTACATCAAGCATTAAATCACAATAATAAAACAAACACAATAAAATTGGACAATATAAGTTATATGGCAAGTGAAGAGGAAATACATTAATTCAGAAGAGCATGAATCCAAAATGAATTAGGTTAGTCAGAAAAGACTTCATGTTTTTTATCAAGTACTCAATATGCACTCAAAGGAAAATAAAGAAAAGTGAAAAATATGGAGAACATGACAAGTACCAAATATTTTTCCTTAAAAATCTAGACTATATAAAGACCTTAAAAAAATCATACCCCCCCAAATTAAAAGACCCATCCAAAAAATGGGCAAGTAAAATGAGTAGATACTTTACAGAAGTACAAATGGCCAATAAACACATGAAGAAATGCTCAGCATCACTGGCTATTAAATGCAAATTAAAGCAACACTGAGATTCCATCTCTCCCCAGAAAGAATGGCCATCATTAAGAAATTAAATAATAACAAGTGCTGGAAAGGCTAGGCATAGGGTATGGGGGTCTTCTATACTGTTGGTAGGAATGTGAACTGGTACCACCACTAGGAAAACCAGTACGGAGAGTCCTCAAAAAACTCAAACTTGAAATTCCACTTGACTCAGCTATTCCCCTTCTAGGTATCTCCCTTAAAGAGTTAAAGATGTTGTACTACAGCAATATACACACAATACCAATCAATGTGCATAGCTGCATATCTCATAATAGCTAAATCTTAAGAGCCGCCTCTATGTCCATCGATAGATGAATGGATAAAGAAAATGTAGTGTTTATACACAATGCAGTACTACTCTGCTGTAAAAAAAGATAAACTTGAGTCATTTGTAGGAAAATGGATACAATTTCCATACCATTGAGACCATAATGTTAAGTGAAATAAACTGGGCACACAAGTTTAAATATCACATGGGTTCTCTTATAAAAGACACCCAAGTATAAATAAAAAGTAAAATGAAAGAGATAATAGGAAGTAGGGAAATAGATCTTTCTCAAGTAGGAAAGACATCAAGAGATGGAAGAAGAGAGCCTGAGGGTAGGGGTGGCACATGTTTGTAATTTCAGTACTTGGGAGGGTGAGGCAGGATCACTGAACGTTCAAGGCCACCCTGGGCTACACAGTGAGTTCAAGGCCAGACCACCCTACAAAGCAAGACCCTGTCTCAAACAAAATGAAACAAAACAAAAAAGAGATGAAGGGAAGGGTGAGGCAGGGTAGGGAAAGGGGATGAGAAAAAGGAATTAAGAAGTGTTACATACATGTACCAACTCCACACAAGGAACGTAAACGTTATGTACTTCAAACATGTACAAAAAGGGGAGGAGATCAAGAAATGGGCAAGGGGACTAGGTGTAGTGGCATACGCCTGTAATCTCACCACTTGGGAGGCTGAGGCAGGAGGATTGCTGTGAGTTCAAGGCCAGCCTGGGCTACACAGTGAGTTCAAGGCCAGCCGGGACTACATAGCAAGACCCTATCTCAAAAAACCAAACAAACAGGCTGAAAGAAACACAAAAAAGGGAAGAAAAGGCAAGAGACTGAAGAGACTGAGGGAGGGAAGGAGGACAGAGTTTTTTTTTTTTTCTAATTTTTTAAAATTGTATTTTAGTGGCACATTTTAGATACACATAACAATAACCTGAATCAAAGGGAATTTGTACCTGTACATGATACATCTTGCTGCTTTTTTTCCGTTCCCCTCCCCTCCCTTCACCCTCTCCTCCCTCATTTATAAAAGCGTCCTTTCCATTCTTTTCTCCTATCTTTTTCTTTCCTTGTCCCTCTGTTCCGTTCCTCTCCCCCTCCCCTGTTCTCCTTCCCACTTTAACAATTTCTTCCCTTTCCCAATAAAATACATTTTAGTCCTTATTTACACTTTGTTTCTCACAACAGAGAAACAATGCAGTATTTAAACATGTGTGTCTGATTTATTTCACTTAAGAGTATGGTCACAAGATGCATCCATTTACCTAGAAATGTCTCAAGCCTGTCATTCTTCACAGCAGAGCAGTACTCCATTG
>PVJO010024331.1:0-24553 GCA_004026905.1 Hystrix cristata | reverse complement strand
GCTTAAAAATAGACATTTACTTCTCTCAGCTCTGGAGGCTCGAAGTCTGAAGTCTGAGATCAGACTGCCAGGAAGAGGGAGAGGTAGGGGAAGAGGAAGAAGAGGGGTGAGAGGAAGAAGAGGAGAGAAGAGAGAACAAAAGAATGATCTTGTGGCCCTTCTTACAGTGACACTAGTTCCATTATAAGGGCTGCACCTTCAAGATCCACCTCCCTCCGAAAGCCGCGCTTCCTAATACTATCACATTGGGAGTTAAGGCTTCAGCATGTGAATTTTACAAGATTCAATTCATTCTAAAGCTAAACACAAATTCCTCTAAAGCCCCAGCAAGGATTACATGGCAGAATAATGCAAGATGGTAGAATAAGACTTGAGACAGTAACTTCTTGATTCAGCAAGAAGGCCATAACAGAGAATATGAACAACTAACCTCTATCGGGCAGTTACCATGTACTGGGACCTATTTGAAATGTTGTACATACATCATCTTATAATACTGTAATAAGGTTGGTCCTGTTAGATGCCCATTTTACTTAGAGGAAAGTAGAGTCATGGAATGGTAGGTGAACTGACTTGAGCTCACGTGGTTAGTCAGTGGTACCAGGATTTGGCCCAGGCAGTCTGGCTCCAGATCCCTCAGGTGTCATTACAACATGCTGATGTCCTATTAACAACGCCTGGGGATCCTCTTCCAGAACACTGACACATTGATGGTTGCAACAAAGTGAGATTTCTCTCCCTAGACTCAAAACCCAGCCCTCCTTCTTCCTGGCTAGGTGTTCTTCAGCAAATCTCTAAACTCCTCTGGGCCTCCATTTCTTTAAATGTTTACTGGAAATAGCTGATGGTAGCTATGTAATAGAGTCTCTGTAAAGATATAGTGAAATAATGCCTGTAAGCTCTTAGAACTGCACACGACACACAATAAGTCCTCCAAACAACTAGCTAGGACGATGAGGATGATGCCTGCAGAGAATCTCTGCAGCCATCTAAAAAGTGCCTGGTCACATGCTCCTCCAACTCCCCGTCCCAGTGGGAAGCTACATCAGCAAAGCCATTGGAGTCCCTTGGCTCAGTGCTTGGCACTATCTAAGTGCTCAGCGAAAATTTGTTGAATGAATGAATGAATGAATGAATGAGTGAATCGTCCGAATAACCTCCAACTTGTGACTGAGTTCTCTCCCACCCTCCAGGAATGTATATTGATTTGTTCTGGATTTCTTGATAATTAATCTCTTGACAAAATTTAAGACCTGTTAATTACCCTTGATTAATTAGGGTGAACTTTTTAATTGCTTCCCTAAGCTGAAATACACTGTCAATAGGACCCATAATTAGTGACCCAGTAATCAGTTTTAAACCAATTATCCCACAGTAACAAGTGAAACTAGGCAAGAAGTGCCCCAGGGGCTCGGGCCAATTTCAGCGGAACTCAGAATAATACAAATTGGCACTTATGTGGGTGAAGAATTCATGTTCGGTGTAATTGGAAATGCAGATACTCAGATTCTCCTGGGTGTTTCATTTGTCTGGGTTTTCAGTGCTGTGTTATTTGGAAGTACTAAAATAAGTGTACTTCCTGACCATCCAATGAAAGGCCTGGAGCAGACTCTCAGGGTTGCATGGCTACCTTTGAGTATAATTGAGGCTATCACATAAGGGTGTACAAGTTGTGCACTGCACAATTCTAGAGGTGCCACTCACACTGTAGCCTCTGTGAACAGCACCCCTGAAGACTGTGTGATGCATAGTCTGGATGCAGTAACCTGTGCTGTGGCACAAAGCATACGGACTGAATCGTAATCCTGCAACAAGAATGGATGGCCTGGTGGCATATTAAGCCTTCCTTAAATGGGGAGATGTAGACAACAGGCAGCTTTCACAGTCTGTCTAGACCATGGAGTTGTATCATGTGCACATTTAACTTCTGCTAATAAAACCATTTGGACTTGGAAAAAATTAACAAAAAGAAATAATAACTTTAATAGTACAGGCAAGCCTGCCTGCTGCTCCATTCAATACAAGCGCACCCAGAGTGAGCCCGAAATAGGGTCTTGAATCTGCTGCTCCTTGTGTGTCTCTTGTAAAAGAATATCATGCCATGTGAAGTACTTAAAGATTAGTACCATTTTTTTCCAGCTTTATTAACTTTTTAAACAGCAGGACCTCCAAGCCAGCCATTCATCTGGTGTCCAATTGAAGAAACAGAGATTTCTCCCCATAATGGAGGAAAACTGGTTGGGCTGGCCTTTTTGAAATATGACATTCAGCCTCCAATATAGAGCCTTTCTAAGAGATTTCCAAGAGTGATTTTGAAATTGTGAGTCTTTTTCTGCCTACTGGAGTCCTAAACACAAGGCAGAATTCCATTCTAGGAGTTTTAGTTGTCTGCCCTGGTACAGGAGGTTCCTGGTGGACCAGTCGTTTCTCAAGATATGGCTGAGCCCACCTGCATTAAAACCACCCAAGATGCTTGTTTTTTAAAATATGGATTCGCATTCCCCACACTAGACTGACCACATCAGAATATACAGGGGATTGGCCACAGGATCAGTGTTAGAACTGGTGACCGTGAGCTCAGGTAGGGTAGGAAGGCTGCAGGTCAAGGGTTATCTGTCTGCAGCACCCGGAACAATTCTGGTGTATAGTAAGCATTTAATAAATACTGACTAAGTGCATGAAAACCAGCCTCTGGTCATTTGCTTTGCTTTATCAATGCATAGAGCAGGGGTGAAGCTATCAGCCAGTTGGGGTTTACAGAAGGAGGAACGGATCTGTCTCCTCTCCTCCTCGGCGCTTCTCTAGGATGGAGGCCTGATACTTGCTGTAATGAGCTCTGCCACACGGCACGTGCCCTGCCACGCGCTTCACAGCCTGCGTGCAGCGTCTCACAGATGCCATTAGCCATTCATTTAGTACCTAATCCTCTAATCCAACTGCTTGTTGGTTTGCCAAGTAAGAAATATGCAGAGACACGAGCCACTTGTTCCCAGAGTTACTTCCAGCTGGTGAGAAGAGGCATCTGGGGAAGAGGCTTTAGGTTTTGTTCTTTGAGCCGGGAAATCCCAAAGTGATACAAGGATGTGGCTTCCAGTCTGGGCCCTTTTGATGTTGGGGTTCCTCCCAGAATGGTTTATAAAAGTTTAAGATACCTCAACCATCCTGGGCACTCTATTCCCTGAGAAACACAGCAGGTTAGTGCTATACTGAAAATGTCAAAGGACCTCCACATTTTGCCCAAACATCTCTTTCATCAGCAAGGATTTATTGAGCCTCTATGCTATGCCAAGCATGGCTTGAGTTGCTTAGGCTACATCAAGGAATGAAAGAATCAGATGCCTGTTTTGTGGAGCAAAACAAGCCTGATGAACTCCCAATTCCCTGCACTTTAGCAGAGGTTGGATCTTCTACAGCCTGACCTGCCCGGCCCTAGCCATGTCGTCTTGCAGCCCCCAGCAATGACTTTTTCCCAGGTGCTTGTCTTCCTTCTTGCTTAGAATATGAGAAGGGCTGGCGCTTTGCTCTGTGGACAGCCAGTCTGAAAGTTTGGACCTGACCTTGAAGAAGCCTTGCACATTAGTCATTTTCCCATTTGGGGGACAAAATGCTTGACATAAACAACTTAAAGGAGGAGGGCTTCATTTTGGGTCATGGTTTTAGACAGTTTAGTACACGGTTGACTGGCTGTAAGGCAGAAACAGCATGCTGGATGGGCACGGCAGAGGAAAGCTGCTTAACTCATGACACCCAGAAAGCAGACAGAAAGAAGAGAGGAGGCAGAGGAGAGAATATTCCCTTCCACATCATGCCCCCTGCAACCCTCTCTTCTGTCAAGGCCCCACCTCCTAACAACGCATTGAGCTATGAACTCATCAATGAACTAACCCACTAATGAGTATAGCGACCACATGCTTTTGAAAGCCCCACCTCTGAACACCAGACTTTGGGGAACTTTTTAGATCTAAACCATAACACTTGGAAATCCTCAACAATCCATTGCTTCTATTCCTCAGATGGCTCCTTTTGTCTTCCCAACCTCCTACCCCCGAATCCTGTGCTCTGCACCAAGGACCAAACCATGTACTCACACTAAGGGTTTCTGTGCCTTCTTGCTTCCAGTAGATTCTGGCCAACAGGAAGCATCAGGAGCAGGAGGAAAGAAGGTCAGGACATTTCTCTCTCTGCTTCCCTCAGAAAGGTAAGTTCAGGCTGGTGTGTCCCTCAACAAAAGGTCTCTGCCCGCTTCATAGAGGCTTATTTTCTGTATACAATTTTGCATCTTCTTGTCCCTTTGGGGAGTAGAAGTAGCAACTCCATTGCCACCTTGTGCACATCTTGCATTACTTCACAGGTTCCCCATTATCTTACCCACACTTCCGGGATTGGTTTCTTTTTTAATAAATCCTCCCCAATTTATACTTGTTCAAATACGCCATCTGTTTTCTGAGTGGAACCTGACTCATAAACTCCTTCTCCTCGTCCTTTTCCCATATTCGCGGTGAAGAAACCAGAGTCAAGTTTGCAAAGTCAGTCCTCAGGGTAAATCTGGCACATCTGTATCTTCTTTGGCATGCACAGTCTTGGGCCTTCATACACTTTTATATTTGGAAGGATCATTGCCATCACTAGATAGAACTCAAGGTATTTCAAACAAAGAACAAATCTCCAGCTTGTCTTGAAAAGTTAGAATTGTTGGCAATGCTAGGCTCACAGTTCTGCGTGGCATCGGTGGGTTAGAGCTGAGGGTCAGCTGCCCACCCTAAGCCAGAAGAGTCTCCGCCACTCTCTACAGGCTCCTTGATACTAAGATTGCTCTTCACTTCCTGTTTATTATACTTATGTTGTTTCCCTGAGAGCTAAAAGAAAAAATTAAAATAATTTCTTTTCCTATGTCTAGTAAAATATGGGAAAATAAAAACTAGACCTGGATAGGCGGGGCAGAGCATGAGCAGATGGCTTTGTAGAAATAGACTCTTCCTACTTTTTAAATATTGAGTCCCCAGTCTACTACACTCATTTTTGTTACCTTTCAAAATCAAGAAAAAATTTGAATTTTTGGCTTCAAAATGCAGCTTTAGCCAAATCTCTGTTGTAAAGGCATCAAATGTGATTTCAGAATGACAGAGAATAAACGAATTAGAACTGAATTAGACTAAGGTCGGCAAAATGAATCTCAGAATGATTCTGTCTATATCCTACACTATATTACTCCTCCACCTGAGCTGTAGCCTCCCTGTAATGCAGGCTCCAAGAAAAATCGAAGAGATTTATAGTCCACAGAGGTTAACTAAGATACACAAGGAACTGATCAGTCTTAACTTTATATACAGACATTCGTTTACATCATTTAACTCTCACCTTTAAGGAAATAGGAACTAACATTTATTAAGTCTAATATTGTGCTGAAGATTTTATGTACGACCTCCCTTGAACACCATAAGAATTTTATGAAGTGGCTAGTATGATTCCTGCTTTAAATAAAAAGAAACTGAGGTTCAAAGAAGTTAAGTAACTTGGACAAAAGCACGCAGCTCGTAAGTCGTAGCAATGGGAGTCCAGCCCTTGCTTTTATCTCTTTATTTCTTATAACCTCAGAATAAAGGCTTTAAAAAGATACAAGCAAGCTGGGAATGCGTCATTGTTTAATGAATATCAGTTTTGCTTTCTTTAGTTAACAAAGCAGAGAGCTTTCCTTATCCATCTCTACAGCTCCACCTCATTCTCATCAACAGCTGCATGTCTGCATGTGCCATCGTTACCTAAGGGCTCCCCGTTGGTGGACGTTTAGATTGTTTCCCAAGCTTCATTATTATGAAGAGTCCCGCAATAAATATCTATCTGTCTACCCACCTTTGCATACTCCTGTGAATAGCTCTGTAAAGCAAATTGTTATAACTAGAATTGCTTTCTCAATGATACACATATTTTAAATTTTGATAGCTTCTGCCAGATTTTTTTTCTCGCAGTTTGTTGGACCAATTCACCATTCCCCCCAGTGGGGATGCCTGTTTCAAACAGCCTGGCCAACAAGGAGGGTGTTATTAATCTTTGCCAGACCAAGTGAAAGGTTGATGATTTTGTTGTTTTATATGCATGTACCCTTGTTACGATTACTTGTATTTAGGCCACGCGTATTGGCTCCTGTGATTTGACTGCATATGTCCTTTGTCCATGTGGGGAGGGGTGTAGCCCTTTACCTCTCATACATAACGAAAAGCCCAGTTCAGATGCAGTCCAGAGTTACTGCTGGTGACACTACAGGGAACTTCAAAAAGAGTCTCAAGCCTGAAGAGAGAACAGATCTTCCAGCTCCGGTTGACAAGAATGGATTCTATCCACAACTCTCACTTCATGGTCTCAGGGAAGAATTGACAAGCAGACCCCAAGTCAGGAGGGCTAGACGAAGTGTATCTTGGGATGTCAGAAAGAAGCAGGAGTCTAGAAATAGAGGGGAAAATGGAGAATGACCTCTCTCTCTCTCTCACCCTCCCTTTCTCTCTCTCTCTCACCCTCTCTCTCTCTCTCTCTCTCTCATTCTGTGTGTGTGTGTGTGTGTGTGTGTGTGTGTGTGTGTAGAAGTACAGGCAGAAAAATGCTCTGAAGGAAGATCCTCTACCCAATGTGTTACTCCCTGAGTTTGCTTTGAACTCAGATTGTTGAAGCCACCCTCAGTAGAAAAGGCAAAAAGAAGAGACCTTAGGTAGAGAGCAGAATTTTTTTTTCTTTCTTTTTTCTTGTCTTATTAAAATGTTTTTCTTATTTTCTTTAAAATATATTTTCAGCCTGTGGTGTCACCACTGATCTGCACAAGGCCCCTCCCCTGTTCTATTGGGTTAGCCCCTTTCCCACACCACAGGCTGTGTCTGTAAGTCCCATCCGTGTTCATGTCCGTGCGGCTCATCTCCCTGCTGTCCAGCACTCCGGGCTTTGCCTCTCCACCCTCCCAGTGATGGACACCCAGATGGCCATGACAGTTCGTGCTGTAGGGATCATTCTCATGCACATCGCCTTCTTTGGGAGAAGGCTGCCTAGTTCCGTGGGTGCGGCTATTCCATTTGATCAAACATGGCCCAGTGCCTGGCAGTCCGCCTTTCCTTCTGCAGGACATAAGGCTACTAGAACCACCCTGTCCTACCAAAATTTAGCATTACCAAGATTTCTAACTTTGCCCACAGGTGTAAAGTGATATCTTACAATTGTTTTAATTTACTCTTATCATTAATGAAGTTGAGCATCCCTCCATTTTCTTATTCACCTTTTAGATTCACACTCTCTTTCATGCCGGTCTACTTCTTGTGCAATTAGACCTTCCTATTTTCATCATTTCAGAGGTTTCTGTTGAACATGGGTCTTCCGATATTGCCCCCCATCTGTGAGGGGTGAGAAGAGGTGGGCGCACTGGGATTATCTCTACTTGGTTTCTTACAGATGGAGGCAGATTGCATTGTTGGTTGGGACTGTTGCTCATGTCTTTAAGCAATACGAAGCACGAAAACAAGCCTGTAACATCTTTGCATTGTCCAGGGCCTTAGAACTAAGCCACTTGCCTTGGCCAATTTCATGCTCTGCAGCCCATTTCGCTCCAAGACTCAATGTCCCATATATAACTTCTCCTTTCCTCTTGGAGCTAGCCCAGGGCTTTAACTCAGATTTTCTTTTGTCTGTGTGACTATAGCTCCCCATTATTAGTCAAGATTTCTGTGTTTCTCAGTTTGAGCTGCTGTAATAAATTAGCACAGGCTGCATGGCTGCCATACTCTGTTCTTGCTGTTGTAACAAAATTTTTGCATAATTTATAAATAATAGAAATTATTTCTCACAGTTCTGGAGTCTGAGAGGACTAAGATCAAGGCAGCGACATGCTTGGTGTCTGGTGAGAATCTAGTCTCCACTTCCAAGTTGGTGCCTTGAATACTGTGTCCTCTTGTGGTGAAAAGACAAAAAGGCATGAGTGCAGTGTGACACCATTTTAATGCCATTCACAAAGGAGGACCCACTGTCATCAAATCACCTTCCCAGAGCCCCATTTTTTAATATTCTGAGGGGATAAAGTTTTAACATGAATTTTGGAGAGCCACCCTCAAACTATAGCAGTGATTTAACCCACAAACATTTATTTCTCAAAATTCTGGAGGCTAAGAAGTCTAAGATCAGAGCACTGGCAGATCTGGTACTTTTCCTGGTTTGCAAATGGCCATCTAGTTGTATTTTCACAAGTTGTGTCTCTCTTATGAGGTTACCAAACACATTTATGAGGGCTCCACCCTAAGGTGTCACCTCCATATACCATCATATTGGAAGTTAGGATTCGACTCATTAATTTGCGTGATGGGGATACAAAAACATTCAGCCCACTGCAGTTCCTTAGGCTGCAAGTAACAGAAATCATATGCGGGAAAGCTGCTGGGATATCAGAGTATTCACGAAGGTTTCTGACATAGCCCTTAGCAAGGACAGAAGCCAGGGAGATTTAGAGGCTTCACCAGGTGGCTTATGTACCTTCTCTCTGAGGCAGTGTTCCCCAAAGGGGTGCGCACACACTCTTGGGAACCACAGTGCCACCAACTGACCTACAGGAAGAAAACATGCAAACGTCTATTTATTTCAATTTTTTCTACTTTGGTATGTATTATAATAAATGTACAATAGTTAGCATTATAGTTGTACAATTTAGGAATAAATAAATGTACATTTAATGGGGTGTACATTCAGAACATCAGTATGTTCAAGGTCCTTGCTATGTAAATGTTGTCCAAGAAGCAGCAGTAAGAGATCGCGGGATGCTTACTGGCAGTGCAGAGCCTCAGGGACCACCCCAGTCCTATTTCATTTCCATAGCTCTGTCATCTTTCGGATCCAACCTGTAACTTTAGAATGGGGCAATTCTATTCCCTCCGTTATCTTCCTTTCTCTGGCCTCTTTTCTCTACCAAGCTCCGTTCCCCTCCTCCACTTAAAAAAAAAAAAAGGCTTCCACAGATGCGAATGGACAAAGACAGATTGGACAGTGTCGAGAAGGGGTGGTAAAGGATATACTGAGTGTTTCCCTTACTAGCGTCAGCTAGTAAAAATACCCTATTACAGTATAACCTTATTATTTTCTTATTGCTCACTGCCCCAGGTAATTTGGTTTTGTTACATTGATCTACGTTCCTTATAAAATGCCACAGCCACTATTCCTACCGTTTGGTACCCAGAGCCTATGAGCGGTAGCAGCAAACGCACCATGCAGAATGAGCCGTGCAGTCAGAGCATGGAGAGTTTCTACGGGGGACGATGTGTATTCAGTCATTCCAAAGCCAGTCAGAACAGCCTATCTACCTGAGCACAGGTGCAGCAGCCACTAGAGCCACATCATCACAACTCACACCTTTTGTTTTGTTTGCATCATACATAATTGCTTTATTTGTTCGAAGTAAACACTGTACCCAACAATGCCCAGTTTAAAAGCTTCTGACCTCCCCACCCTGCCAACATGTATTCCCCCAGAGTTTGAAATACAAGCACATTCTTGTTACCAAGTTTAGACAAACTGCATGACTAAGATCTTTGGAAGCCACAACTTTCTCCATCTCCTAGGGACAAGAATGGGTTACTAGGCCTCTGTGCTTGCCTTGGGACAGAGCCCCACCCCACCCCAGCGGGAAAATCTATCAATTGATACATCCTTATATCATAGGCTAAATAATATCTAAGAGCATTTAGACTTTGGTGCCAAATGAAACTTAATGACGTGCTAGCCAATTAAATTATCCTGCATCTATCCACCTGTGGAGTCTTCCCAGCTAGCTTCCTTGTAACTGATCACGTTCCCTACTTCCTTTGCATCGCAGTTACGACAACTTTCAGATTTCCCCTCTGCCAAAGGGTTGGCCCCTAAGGCTGTTACTTACCACTTATTTCTTCTGCCTCAGGCATACTGTGACTTCCTTTCCTTAGCTTTGAATGGAGCTTTTCCTTTATGCAAGTGGCCAGGTCCAAAGAGCCTGCAGATTCACACACAAAAACTTGGTTGACCATGTGTGCTTACTTTAATTCAGAAGAATATGCTTTCTCCAGCCTCCATGGTGTCATTCAGGTACTATAGTCCTAACCCTCCTCCAAGACACTGTAGTTTTCTAGATATTACCTCCCAGGGGCCAAGAAGTCTCTCCTTTAATTAGAATAAGGTGGACAAGGTTTTACAAACAGACTTTGATTTGTCGAGTGTATCTGCAAAGGACTAGATTTTTAAGAATAAATTTCCTTGTCAAGATTTTTGACAGTTTGAGAAATACAGTGGCCAAAGAACTTCCAGTTAACATTAGGGGTCCAACTCTGCACACCTAGATTTACACACTACAATAGGAAATCGGCTCTTCCTAATTGGACCCATGCCCAGACAATACAGATATGCTTTGATATGTGTCCCTTTTCCCACTGAAGATGTGAAGTAGAGAATTTTTAGCTAGTGTCAACTGAAAATTTTGGCTCTTACAATGTTTGTATACCCAAAACTAGAAAAATTATTCCAGGGCCCTACATTCCAAGATTGAACCAAGCTTTATCTGGAGACATTGAAGGTGAAGTGTCACACTCTCAGGAACCACCTTTCTAGAGGATAGTAACATTGGTCTATCGACTGATAGCCATTTTTCCCCACAGGTAAACTTAATACAGGTGGAACAAACGTTGGACAAGCATCATATATTTAAATTATGGGTAAGTATTTTATATTGGTTAATACTTAACCCTTCATGGCTTTCTCTTTTCCATGAAAAGTAGATTAGTTAAAAGGCCACCTTCCGCTTCCAACCTCCATGCCATAAGGGGCTTCCCAACAGCCGTCTCCAAACCAAGTTTTACTGACGAAGAGACTATCAATCCACCTTCACCTGCTTCCACTATTTCAGGTAAAGTAAAGCTGGAAAAAATATCTTTTCTCACCAGCACTATTTCAAACTTCTGGCATTGTTCATATCAACTAACTAAGCAGAAGTTTAATTTAGCCAAGCATGTAAGCATTCATTACTTCCTGAAAATGTGATGGGCTAATTTATAAGGCACTTTCTTAGAATGCGTGCTAGCTTTATCCTTAATAAACCCAGGCTTGGATCTTTTAGTCCAATATCTTACCTTAGAAGCAAGCATGATTGAATGTACCTTTTGTTAGTCCTCCATTTTTCTTACCATATAAAATGTCTGAGGCTAAATAACTACCATATAAAGAAAAAAAAGGAGTTCCTTCAGTTCATAGTTTCAGAGGCCGAAAGGTCAAACAGCACAGCACTGGCTCTGGCAAGGCTCCCGTGGCAGATAGCAGGAGAGCAGTATGCGGAGCCACAGATCACACTGCCTGACAGGAAGCCCAAAAGGCTGCAGTCTCTCAGCCCCTTCTGGGGCCACAGCACCACCTGGCCAATGAGCCTCACCAAGCCCCACCTCTTAAGTGCCCATCACCTCAACTCCACCACACCAACGACAAAGCCTCCAGTGCAGGACCCTCGGGGCACAAACCACATCCAAACTACAGCACATTTCCTCCACTGACCACCACTCTGTGTGCTTTTACTAACAGAAAACAAAGTCATCTGCAGTTCTCCTTGGTCCTCAGTTTCATGGAAAAGAAATAGCTGCAGAATAGCGCAAATGTAACATCTATCCAGCATTCAGCAAACATTCATGTTGAGGCATGAGCAGTGCCAGGGTCCTGGAAACGGAGATGAGAAACCCAGATCCCTGACTACAGAAAAGTTATTTCCTGAACCAGACTATGCATCACTGTCCCCAGGGCACTTATCAAAAATAGATTGCTGGTCCTTGCCTTAGATTCTCTAGAAGCGAGTTCCCAAAACATGTCTTATGGAAGGTCCCAGTGGATTTTACCACATGCAAGTTTAGTGATCACTACAATGGGAAACCCCATGTTAAGGGAAATACAAGAAAAGAAACCATTCGGGACGATGGGTAGGTCCTGTGGTAGTACTCTGTGTGGGGCTGGGAGGGAACGTGGGCTTATCAGTCAGGGACAAGTCAGGGACAGGAGCACACTAGTCATCAAGACCGGGGGATTTAGTGCAAAGAATTGTTAACAAGGAATAAATTGTTATCACTAGGGAACAGAATGAGGAAAAAGGAAAGTCCAAGGTAGCACAGAGGCAACCACCACCACTAGGGGTAGGGAAACAAGGAAAGAGGTTGGAATTACTAAAACTCAAAAGATCAGGGGAAGGGTCCTGTGGCCTGTGAGGAAGGAGGATGGTACCAGCCATCAGGAGCTGAGGCTGGGGTCTCTCATAAGACTAGTTTTATGAGCTTAGGAAAAACCACAGACTGGATGTGGAATGAAGAATCTTGTTAAGAAAATGCTTACAGGCTAGGTGTGGTGGTATATACTTGAAATCTCATCTCTTACGAGGCTGAGGCAGGAGGATCACTGTGAGTTGGAGGCTAAAGACAGCCTGAACTACGTAGTGAGACTCTGTCTCAAAGAACAGTAAAAAAAAAAAAAAAAAAAAAAAAAAGGAGAAGGAGGATGAAGAGGAGGAGGAGGAGAAGACTACAGGTACAGGAAGTCAATGGGAAGAAGCAAGTCTCACTCTCCCATCCAGCCTCAGGCTCTCCCTCTAGTGCCCCTCGCAGACAAAGCTCAGCAGGAAGCAGCCAACAGAGCCTGACAGAGACGCAGTGGACAGATTCCCAGTCCCAGCGTCACAAAGCTGAAAGTAGAAGGTTGGGTTTGGAGCCAAGAGACAGTAATTTAATAGCTACATGGTGGATGAAAAAAAAAAAAGAGGGAAATTTACTAGATAGGCATTGTGCTTTACAAAAAATTTAACAATGGAATTTTATTCACAACCCTAAAAGGATAAAGCTTGAAGAGATCAATTCACCTGTTCAAGGTCCCACAGTGACTGGTGGCAATAGAAGAGACTGTATTTATTCTGTGAGTTGGCTCTAACCCTGACAGAGGATTCAAATTAGGATGTTATCCTTCTTTCCCTAATTGCTTCCCCTAGAACTGGCTTCAATTCTACTTAACCCTCCAGACCAGCTGCTCCCTAGATATAATTTAGTTGTAGAAAAGGTCAGTTTTGCTTCTCTGATTCTCTGAGTTTTGCAAGGCTTTTGTGTAACTGGAATGTCATTGATTACTATCCCAACTGGTTGGGTAAAGGAGTGGTCTCAAGCCGAGAAAGCTAAATAACTCTCGGAGGACAAGTGAAGATCCTCCCACCACCATCACCAGCACCACTCCATTGGCACCCCAGACCACACCTGACCCTCCAGGACTGTCACTGGTGTTCTGAAGAATACTGAGGGATAGATGGGAAAATGTTCACTGGGCCTAATAAGACAGAGGAAAGTCATGGTAAAGATGGGCAACATGCTTGCTAGGACATGAGGCAAGCTATGAGATGCTAGTGCAAGATAGTGAAGAGAGTAATAAAAGGTATAATCCTTGCACTTGAGGAAAGAAAACGGCCTGCTCAAATGGCTGCTAAGCCACCGTATTGGTCAGCTTTTCATTACTGGGATCGAATACCTCACACACACAATTTAAAGGAGGAGAGGTTTATTTGGCTCATGGTTTCAGAAGTTTCAGTCCATGGTATGCTGACTCCAAAGCAGGGACAGCATAGCAGATGGGTATGGAGCAAAGATGCTTAGTTCATGGTGGCTGGGAAGCAGAGCCAGGAAAGAATGCCAGTGAGGAAGGGACCAGAGTCCAGAACTAAACTCCAACGTGACCCACTCTTCCATGACCCACCCAAACACCCTTAGAAGTGTCCTTTACTATTCCCATAGGTGGCTGTCAAGCCAATCACATTAACACTTAAGCTTAACAGGTATTTTGTCCTCAGCTCAATTGCTTAGAAAGAGATTCTTGTCCCTACTACTCCCTACCCATTTTTCTCCCATCTAAAAACACAAATTTTATTTTATTTTATTTTATTTTTTATTTTTTACCAAGAACATGCATTGGTACATTGTATACATAATGATCCCATTTATCATGGTTATTTTGTACCTATACATAATGTATCTTGGTCCTCCACCCCTTCCCCACCCCTCCCTTCCATTCCCCCCTTTCCTTATTTATAGCAGGTTTATTTCCATTTTCCATTTTTTTCCTTTTCCTTTTCTTTCCCTTTTCCCTTCCTTCTTTTCCCCTTCTAGTTCTCCTCTCTTTTGAATATTATCTTTCTTTTACCTAATATCTATTATGCTTCTTTGTCTTTATGTACACTTATGGTTTCTTATATCAGAGAAACAATTTGACATGTACTCATGAGTGATGGATTTATTTCACTTAATAGTATGTTCTCAAGGTGCATCCATTTACCTACAAATGACTCTAGTTTATCCTTTTTATGACAAAGTAGTACTCCATTGTGTAGAAAAACCACATCTTCTTTAGCTATTCCTTAGTTGTTGGGCATTTGGGTTGTTTCCAAGACTTAGTTATGACAAATTGTGTTGCTATGAACATAGTCGTACATATGTCTCTATGGTATGAGGTTTTCAATTCTTCTGTGAAGATACCAAGCAGGGGAATAGGTGGATCAAATGGAACCTCTAGATTTAATTTTTTGAGGAGTCTCCATACTGATTTCCATAGTGGTTGGACTCGTCTACATTCCCACCAACAGTGGAGAAGGGTACCTTTATCCCCACAGCCCCACCAGCACTTGTTGTTGGTTGATTTCTTAATAATAGCTATTCTTTCTGGAGATGGGATCTTAGTGATGTTTTGATTTGCATCTCTCAAATGATCAGTGATGTTGAACATTTCTTCATATGTTTATTTGCCATTTTTATTTCTTCATCTGAGAAGTGTTTATTCATTTCAGATGCCCATTTTTGGACCGGGTCTTTAAATTTGGGGGGGGGTTGATTTTTTCGAGTTCTTTATATATTCTAGATGTCAGCCCCTTGTCTGAGGGGCAGCTGGCAAAGATTTTTTTTCCCAGTCTGTGGATTTTCGCCCTGCTCTATTAGTGATTTCTTTTGCTGGGCAAAAGCCTTTTAGTAGGATGAAGTTCCAAGCACTGATTCTTTGTATTATTTCCCGTGCAGTCTGGGTTCTGGTCATAAATTTTTTTTCTAACCCCTACATCTTCGAGAGTTCTTCCTATTCTATTCTCCAGTAGATTCAGTGTTTCTGTTTTAAAATGTTTAGATCTTTGACCCACTTCGATTTTAGTTTAGTACATGGTGACAGACATGTATCTAGTTTTAGTTTTCGGCATGTGGCCAGCCAGTTTTTCCAGCACCATTTGTTAAAGAGGCTGTCTTTCTTCCAGTGAGGGTGTTTGGCTCTTTTGTTGAAGATGAAGTATTTAAGCATGTTTGGAGTTGAGAAACACAAATTTTAAAATCCTTCCCTAACCATAAATCCTCCCCCACGAATTATATTGCTCAGCGTTCTTCAAAGCATTGTCCATATTTGCCTTTCAACCACTCTGATCTGTCTTCTGCCCCCACTTTTCTGTAGAATCAGTTCTTACTAAGGTAACACATAACCTCCTTGCTCCTAAATCCAATAGGCTTCTCTTTGTCCTTATATCATTTGGCTTTTAGCCAACATTTGATTCTAGCCAACCACCAATTTTGCTCTCTGAAATACTCTCTTCCATTGGCTTCTAAGACTTTGATGTGGATAGAAGTTGCTTCTACTCTCCAACTCTGCATCAGGGAGAGTTGTTTAGTTGCGAAAGAAAGCAGTGCTGGGGGTAAAACAAACTTATCAGGAGGTTTTGAATGAGCTCATGGCATGTAGTTGATCCAATAATATTTCAAAGTCTTCACTCCTTCCTAGATCCCATGTGAGTTGGTAGCTCTTCTTGCTTACTCTGGCCAATGGGCCTTTAGAAGTTGTAACACAGCAGGCCTTAAAAAGGCATTGGCACTTTTTGCTCTTTCTCTTGCTTCTATGGCTTTGTCGTGAGAATGTGCCCTGCTACCTTGCTGGAAGATGGGACATGCGGAACATAGCTGAGGCCCCTCAGGTGTCCTAGTTGAGGTCATCTAGACCAGCTGGCCTGATTCCCAGCTGACCCGCCAGACGTGCAGTGTACCCAGACAAGACCAGCAGGGCTGTTTAGCTGACCTTTGTCTAACTGCAGATCCATGAGTGAACCTCATGAAGACCAGAAAACCCACTTAATGACCCACTGATTTGTGAGCTTGGATATACGCTTTGTGTTTTAAATCACTAAATTCCATGATGGTTTGTTGCACAACATTTCATGGCAATAAATA
This sequence comes from Hystrix cristata, assembly GCA_004026905.1. Lineage (NCBI taxonomy): Eukaryota > Metazoa > Chordata > Mammalia > Rodentia > Hystricidae > Hystrix > Hystrix cristata. The sequence goes on along the minus strand of PVJO010024331.1, from coordinate 8,309 downwards.
ATTGATACATGACATCAAAGGCAAAGCTAAGAGACAGGCCATCGATAGTACAAGACTAAGACAGCACTAAGGACCCATACTGTGAGAACCCGTGAACAAGTAGTGGTCTCAAGATCTCAAGATGAGCGAGCTCTAACTCCTCCTCCTCTCCCCCTCCTCCTCTCTCCTTCTCCTCCATCTCCTCCTCCTCTTCCCCCTCTTTTTCCTTTTCTTCTTCCTCTTTCTGCCTCCTTCTTGCTCCCCCTCTTCTTTCTTCTTCTTCTTTCCCGCTCCCTCCCTTCCTCTCCTTAACCTGTGTGTCTGTGTTGGGGAAGAGGATTCCTCCCATCATTCTTCTCAACTGTTTAATCCCAGAAGAAGAATCTTACTGGTCCAGCTTGGAACTTGTATAGCCTCTAGCATCTTGATTAGGACCTTAATTGACAGCTTCGCCAAAACTACATAGCATGGGCCAGCCATGGTTCCCTGAAGGATTATGAAAACGGAGTTGCCAAAAACCGAGGCATGAGTTCTAGGCAGACAGGACCAACAGAAGTCCACTATGAGCTCTGGCTCTTCCTTCAGGTTTTGTAGCATCTACTTTGTCCCTGACTCCAGACACTAGGAATGCTGGCTGGGGTTGGGTGACAGATTGAGCATCCAAAAGATTCTCAAACTGTTGGACTCATGGCACAAAGCTGGCAGGATGAAACGCAGTACAGCTCCATGGGAAGACCTCTGCTTTGTCCAGAGGAAATAGCAGCTGGCGGGCACCAGATATGAGCGCAAATGCTTAATGGTAGCTTGGGTAGAAAGGACCACAGGCTCCGAATAAGCCAATGCGGGGAGAAGACGAGCGAGGATGGTGGATGGATGCTGGACTGAAGGGTTAGGGAGGAAGATCCGGGATGTCGCTCAGTGGTACAGAGCTTGCCCAGCACGTAGGAAGCCCTGGTCCAATCTCCAGTACTGAAAAAAATGAAAGAAACAAAAGAAAGGGACAGAGAACAGGGTCCCCTTCTTGAGTCTACCTTAGTTCTGTGTGGCTCACTTGGAATATTAATTACTAAGGTGGACCAAGTGCCTCCTACACCCCAAGCACCGTGCTAGGTACTTCACTTAGCTCATCTCCATGAACCAACCCGAGCACACAGTGTTATTCTTCTCATTTTTCAGATGAGGTAAGTGGAGCAAGGAGAAAGAACTTGGCCAAGATCATGCTTTTTTTCCCTGGTAGTGGGGATTGAACTCAGGGCCTTCACCCTGAGCTAGCGCTCCATCCCACCCCTGTTGTGAGACAGAGTCTCCCTAAGTCACTAAGTTGCCCAGACTGGGCTCAAACTCGAGATCCTTTCTGTGTTTCATTTCATTATTTATTAAATGGGGTAATGACAGCACCTAGCACTTACCATTTAAAGTAGTTGCACAGCACTGACATAAAGTATTTAGTAACAAGTGTCCTCGGGGCTGCATTACTGAAACAACTTTCTGTATCATGGAAGTGAAGTTCTTAGCACAGCTTCCCGGAGTGCAGGAATAACAGGTGTTTGCCCCCACTCCTGGCTGGTCACACAGCTTGGATGGAGTAAATGTTAGACCCAGAGCCTCTGCCCATAACCATGGTGGAATCTGCTCCACGAAGGTCAACAGCAGCCTGTGGTCTAGCGGGAAGGCAGAAGGGAGGGGCACCTGGTGTGTGCTACAAACGTGCTAGGAGCTTTAACATGCACGAATTCACCCCCTCCTGGAAGATAAGTACTGTGCTAGATTCCCCGATGTGGACACGAGATGTCATAGGAGAGGACCAGGATGTCTATACCTGATCTATATCTGAAGGAATTCTGTTTTGTTTCTTTTTTTTTTTTTTTTTTTTGTGCTGGGGATCATGGGGATCAAACTCAGGCCCTTGCGCTTGCAAGGCAAGCACTCTAACCACTGAGCTAAATCCCCAGCCCTCTGAAGGAATTCTTATGCTTTCATCCAGAAAGAAACAATTTAGGATCTGGGAGTGAGGTGAATATCTGAGAGTTGTCAGAATTAAATTTATTCTGTTTAACTTTCGGAGGAGGGAGTTGGGGCAATGGGTAGAATTTATGGTGATGTAACTATCTCAAAGTTGTAAAAGTCTGATACAGATTACTAATTCTTATAAGCATATGAAATATAAGAATATAAATAGTATACCATTTACTGAGCATTTGTTATGCACCAAGAACTTCTTCCTTTTTAGTTTTTTAATAAATCACAAGACAGGTGTCACTAAGCATTTACTCTATAATAGTATTGTGCAACCGCTTTAATTGGCAGGCACTATCATTATCCCCACTTAATAAATGACAAGGTGAAACACAGAGAGGTTAAGTAAAGTAGTCAAGGTCACACAGCTAGGAAGTAGAATCAAAATGCAACTCTGAAGGGGCTTGATGACTTTAGGCCCGAGCACCCAACACTCCTGCAGCCTGCCCTGTTCCCCTGGGCAGCTGTGAGGTGAGGGGCCCAGATGCTGGGACTGCCGTCCCCAATCCCGGAAGACCAGGAGCACGGCCATCGTATTCTGGATGGAGCAGAGAAGAAGGGGTGAGCAAGGACCCTCCTGGCCTCCTGTCCAGGCTGAGAGGCCGGGATGCCCCGGGCCCCGCAGAGACCAGCTCGTGCGTGCTTTATTAAAATGAAGTGTTTATTCGCCCAACTCCTGGCAGGGCCAGTGCGGCAGTTTATTAGGACTTCATTTGGAGTGTAAATTGTTGCTGGTTTATAAAAAAGCTCTCGCAGAGCAGCTCCGGGGGGATGGCCTAATCCACAGCGCGGGGCCTAGGAGGCTTTAACTAAATCATCAATTTCCCTCCGGAAGGAGCATCCAAGAAAGAAGCGGCTGGTTTTGCTGCCTAGTGCTGTCTCTGAGGCACCTGGGGGTACAGGGGGTAAGAGCTCTCCCTCAACTTGCACCTCCCTCTCCGCACACACATACTGCTAACTTCCCTCCGGGGACTCTACCCTCAGTATATTGGCCCTAAAAGGCCGCCGAGGTCAGGAGATCACAGGCTTGGAGGGGCATTTGAAAGCTCTGAGTACTGCAGGTACGGTAGTGTGCGGCGCGGACTGCAAAACTCACCCCTAGAGCCAGGCAGGTTTGGGTCCATAAGTGACCTCGAGTTTGAGTTGCCAGATTTAGCAAATAAAAATACAGAACACGCCCATGTATTTGAATTTCAGATCAACAATGAATAATTTTTTAGTGTGAGTATGGGACACGTTTATCTGAAATTTAAATGTCACTGGGTGTCCTACATTCGGTCAGGCTGCACTACCTCTGGCATGGAGTATGCTTTCTGCTGACTTGGTTCGGTCTCCTTGAAATCTCAAGATTCTTGTGAGGCTTTCTCAAGGCAATGCCGAAACAGCACTCGACAGGACGTCTAGCACATTGCGGGTGCACAAATGATATTATCTGCTACCTTATTATTACCATCGCGTTTTTATATCACCTAGTCTGCAGCCTATGTTGGTCGTTTGCATACACTTCACGCCACACTATGAGCTTCTGAGAAAAACTGGTGCATCCGACCCCTGTGTTCCCAGGATCGAGAAAGTCCCTGGGACAGAGTAGGTTCTGGTAATGTATGCCATATAGTTTAGTTGAGTATTAAACAGTTACAAAAATTCCAGAACCGGTGACTGAGAATCAGAAATCTCGAACATATCTACTCCAACAAGATTTCCAACTTACTTATATTTTTATTTCTTTATACCTGTTTGCAGTATGTAAAGTTTACATTCCGTGTGTGGCAGGGTACATGTGTGTAACACACCTTAATTCCTTCTTCCATCCCCTTTGCCTCCCCACCCTCTCTCCTCCTGCCATCTCTTGATCCCCTTCCCATTTGAGAGAGATCTGCAGAAAGGAAGGGTTGCCTGTCTCCTGACATGTATTTACAGTGCTGGTTCAGAGGCTGTGGGCTCCCAAGAAAGTCCATCATGGTGCAGCCTCCTCACGCTTATTCTCTGTGGTTGTCAGCACCCTCGTGGAAAATGGACGATACTGACAGTATCTGCCTCATGAAGTTCATGCACTTGCAAGCACGTGAAATGTGTATCACAGAGTTAGGCATATAGATCTTGGCGCTCAGTTCACAGTAGGTATTATTTACACCAGCCCTTGTCCAGTGTCCCCAAGACAGCTAGGGACAGAAGACAACAGGGAACACAGGAAGTGGAGGGCCCAGTAGAAGGTGGAGAAGACTCGGGTGCTGTTTACCTGCAGGCTGGGCCTGAGCAAGGACAGTCCAACTGTGCCCGCAGAGAGGAACTGAAGATTGCCTCAAGGGGGCCCAGGTGGTGACCACACTATGCAGAAGAGGGATTCCCATAACATTTATCACCATCTAACATACAGGTTTAGTGCCCCGTTCCCACCAGAAAGTGCACTCAGTAATGGTGGAAATGTTTAATTTTTGTTTGTTTACTGCAATATTCTAGAAGAATACCACGCATAGAATGTGTGTATCAGTCAGTAATCACCACAGTCATCATGCTGTGTAACAAACCATCCCAATCTCAGTGATTTACTCAAGGAACATTGATTCTCCAGCTCATGAATCTACAGAGTGACAAGAGTTCAAGCTACAGGTTAGGCAAAAAGCCAGCTTCTGGTTCCTTGGCTGTGGATGAGCTCACATCTGATGACATACATTTGTCCCAGGGCCTAGGACAGCAGTCACAGAGGATAAGTTCATCACATGGCAAATAATCAGACATAAGCCAAATGGAGTCAAACCAAATGGTGTGATCAAGTGTAAGGCCTCTGCTCACATCTAATTCCCTAAGAGTCCTTGGCTGAGCCCGGTGGGAAGGTGTAAGAGAGTGAAGAAAACTTCTAATACCACAGTATATGCATGAGAAGTATTTGTTGGGTGAAAGCACTAATTTAAGAGCTGAAATAAGGTTGGAGGAGGGGGTGAAGTGAGGGGAGGGGAACAGGAAAAAAAGAAGCAACAAGATAAGTTATGTACAAGTGCAAATCCCCTATGATGAATGTTATCACTATGTACATCCAAAATGTACCATTAAAATAAAATAAATTTTTAAAAAAAATTTTTTAAATAATTTAAGAGCCAAGCCAGTGTTCTACTCGCTCCCTCATTCCTCCTTCTCTCTCTTCATTATTTCCTAACTCTAGTTCTTCCTCAATTCTTTCCCTTTAGCCTCCATAGACATCTTCATTTCTCACTTTCGAAAGAAGGAAAGGAGAAAGGGATGGGTGAAAGAGAAAAGAAGGGAGGAAAGAAAGGAAAATTAAAATACAGAATCTCTCTCAACCTTCTTTCCTCATTGCCCTTCCCTTCCAGACCAACAGTTTATTTAAAGGTGTACAGTATAAAATGTCAGCAAGCCGCACATTACATCCACCAAACTGGCAAACATGAAGACTTTGATAGAACAAGGTATGCCGAGGGTACAGAGTCAGAGGGCCACACATTTCTGCTGAGGATGTAGCTTCTCTGGAAAGAAGTTCAAAAATACATGTGAGAATTTGAAATACACTTACCCATTGACTCAGCAATTGTACTTCTAGGAATTCATCCAAATGTCTTTACACATATTTTTTTAGAAAAGATTGTAGAATAATGGCCATTACAACTGTTTTCACATGAATAAAAAGCTACCCCTAAGTATAATATAGCCATATAATAAAACACCACTTAGGCACTTAAAGAATGAAGTTGATCTGTATGTGGTGACTGAGAAAGTTTTCCAAGATATATTAGGTTGGGGGATGTTGAGCAGTATAGAAAATATGCTCTCCTATCTGTGTGTGTGAGTGTGTATTTATACAGCGGTGTCTTGGTTCATGAATTTACTTTGTTCCATGATTCTGGGGCAGGTGGCCGAGGCCATGTTTGTCACCCTACATGGAGTTCATGAACAGAAGCAAAATTTTGCCGAGCGCTTCTGTTTGCAAACCAAATTGTTTGTCAATGGAAGCATTCATGAACTGAGCTATTACTGTGTTACACAGACCATTTCTACAAAGAGGTATAAGAAACTATTCGCAGTGGTTGCCTCTTAGGGAACAACTAAGAAGGATGGAGATTTCTGGAATGAGAGACAAGTTTTCATTGAATACTATTTTGTTTTATTGACTGTTTTTGCCATATGCATTAATTACATTTAAAATATAGTTAAAATATTTGAAGACCAATAAAAAATATTTTAAATGATGTTTTGAATTATAAAATAATAGATTCTGTGAAAAAAGAATCCAAAATCAATTCTTATAAAAAAGAAAAGACACCTACTATCCATTCACTCGGAAATAACCATTCATAATGTTTTAATGGATACCTTTTGTTTTTCAGTATGAGTGTGCTTTTTTCTCACAAAATGCTGGTATTTTGTTTCCTTTTGTAAAAAACAAAATTAACCATATATTGGGCATGATTTTTTTATATTATTAAAATAGACTTCTTGGATTACAATGGCCAGGGTAGAGATATCCCAGAATGTATTCAATGAGATCTTTATTGTTAGATATTTGATTGTTCCCAATTTTTTAATTCTTATAAATAATGCTGCAGTAAATATCTTGTATACACTTGTCAGATTATTTCCTTAGTGAAAATTCTTTGTTATGAAATTGCTGGATCAGGAATCAGATGTACCTATTTTCATCTTTATTAACACAGAGAAAATGTTTACACTGCATTAAAGAAAAAACAAGACAGAAAATAGTATGATCTATTTTTGCACATGTAGATGTGTGTGTATGTGATTGTGTATACACACTATACACATTTCATACATGTGCATTTATATAAATATGATATAGATATCTATATATTTATCTGTACACACCAAAATGTTAACAATCCTTTTCTCAGGTTAGCGGGGTCCTTATTTTCTCCTTTTGGCTCCTATTTCCTGCAGTGTCTACTGTAGAGGATGCTGTTGTGTGCCACCAGCATCCTTTCTGTGCTGAGCATGTTGGCCACCTGAGACAGGATCCAGCCTCAAGGCGTCACAGACACACTTCCTGGAAACACCTTCATCCAACAGGTGGTCCGCGTTGGCTGGTGAAGGCTGGCCCCTCTCCTTAGCCCAGCCCCAGAATCCCGCAGTCCAGTTTCTCCCTCTGCCCAGTTCCTTTGCTCGCACCCTGACCAGTGTGATGCTGAGCACACTCCCCAGACACTTTTGTGAAGACCAGTCAAACTACAACATGGAAAATTTGGTAATAAGGAAAACATTTTTTTTTAATTCTTTTTACAATATCCCACTTTTTCTTTTTATGGTCTGGATGATCTTCCACTATGAAACATTGTTCTCTCTCCAAAGTGACCAATAATGTACTATGATACCTATTCTCCAGGTCACACTGGGAAAGGCACTGAGAGAGATTCATCAGTTAGCTGTTCAGTCTTCCAACACGTCCCTTGCCAGTGGAGCCTGACCCTGACCAGTTGACATTTCCATAACCCACTTGCCACCTTATGCGTATTAAATGACTTCTTGTTGTCCTAAACTTGGAGATTTTAATCTCATGTATTAAGCCAGCAGGGTCCAGTAATTCCCTGAATGCACTTTTATTGACTTTGTAAATCAGACTTCCTCACATCAGGGACTGTGACCAGGAAAGAAGTGTTTGTCTGTGAAATTGGCTGGACACAGACCGTCGGCTACGAAGATAACCAGTGACTTGTGGGGCCAGATAGCCGTGCCACGTGCACTAAGCAGATTAAAATATAACAAAACAAAAAGGTTCCATTACCAGGAACACTGTCAAAGGGCAGCAGGATGTTTGTGATAAAAAACAGAAAACAAACTAATTCCAAGTCTGGAAGGAAGCACAAACCGGCACTTCGCTTCCTCTTGAGTTAGCGAAAGAGAAAGTGTGGGAATGCTAAAACACAGCTAAGTAAACAATTTCTGAAAACCCTTTCACAAGTCTCAGAAGGCTTGGCTTCAACCCCACCAGGGCCCTTATATAGAAAATTGAGCACATCTCTGCAGGAGCCACTTATTAAAAACAAAAAACTGTGGTGATAATTGCTCTCCTTCCCACTGAGGACAAAGTCTAATGAAATCTAAATGGTATATATGTCCCATGTTTTCCCTTCATCCTTGTTATTGTCATTTTCACTCACATCTTTCCACCTATACTGGCCTTTTTCCTGCTACTCTCATAGCCTATCTCATTCTGACCTCAGGACCTTTGCACTTGCTATTCCTTCTGCCTATAATGCTCTTCCCTCTGACATCCCCAAGTCTGGCTTACTTCCTTCACTCATGTCTCTAGACAGGTGCCACCTCCTTAAGGAAGCCGTCCCCAATCA
>PVJO010024330.1:0-24537 GCA_004026905.1 Hystrix cristata | reverse complement strand
CTGAAATAATATGTATGACTTTCTGATACCATAGATGAGACAGTCCTCTTCATTCTCTCCCATACTCTCCAAATTTGTTAACTAATTAATTTCTAAATTGTCAGCATATGCAAGATTTATTTTGCCATCCAATCTCTTGTTTTAGACGTTTTTGTATTGTGAAATATATATTTATTTTTTGAAATGTATATTTAATTCTTACTGCAAGTTCTTTTGCCATTGTTTTTCCAGTCATTTTTGCTTAATGAAGTTTATTCTTCAGTAATTTCCTTAATAAGAGCTTATGATAACCTATTCCTTGAGTTTTTATGTGCTTAAAATTCTTTCAAAATGTTCTTCAAGGACTTTCTCTCTTAAATCTTTTTAACTCATTCAGTTTTTTCAATTTCCCAATTTTTATTTTCTTTATCCTTTATATCCCTATGAATTTCTACAGTATCTGTTTTCCTTTGTTGTTTTCAGTTCATCTTTTTCTGTAAGGTCTCTGCCTTTTTTCCTCCCACTTTTTTTTTTTTTTTCCAGTGCTGAGGATCAAACCCATGTTCTCCACCACTGAGATACACCTTCATCTGCCTTCTAATTTCTTACAATAGTCTTACATATAAGCCTGTTTTGTGGTCTCTTTACAGAAATAATTGTTTCCTATACCATTTTAAAAATACGCGCTCTAATGGACTGAATATCTGTGCACCCCTTGCTAAACTTCATGTTGAATCCCTCAGCCCAATGTGATGATATTCAAACATGGGGCCTTTGTTAAGTAATTAGATCATGAAGGTAGAAACTTCACGAATGAGGTTAATACCCTAATGTAAGAACAGGCTAAAGAGCTAGCTAATTCTCTTTCCACAAAGTGAGGGCACGGCAAGAATATGGTTGTCCATGAACCAGGAAAAGGCCCTCACCAGGAACTGTAGCCCACTGTTACCCTGATCTCAGACTTCCAGCTTTCAGATTCAAAAGAAATACATGTTTGTTGTTTAAGGCAGCAGCTTACGGTTTTGTTTATATCAGTCGGAGCTGACTAAGAGATTCATTGTGAAGTGCTTAGTACACATTAGTAAAATATTAACTACTCCATGACATCATTTATTGGAGTGTTCAATTCTTGACTGATAGTCAGGCTCACTTTTGTCTGGTATAACATCTTTTTTGTCAGTGGTGTGCCAGTTTCCTTTTCTGATCAATGAATTTCATCAAGTGAGATTTTCCTGTACTGGCTATTTGCACTTCTTTCCTACAGGAATGTTCAGAGCATTGAAACTAAAACCATTGCAACTACACAGCCAAGGACATTACTTTTCACACTGTTATTAACAAAGTACTTTGTAAATATGTTCTTGTTTTTATTCTTCTCCCATCAATATCTTATGAACCAGATAGGGCAATTATTATATGTATTATTTTCAGATGAGGAGTTTAAGAATCAAACAGGTTCTAAAACTTTTCCAATAAGTACGTAATTAGAACCCAGTCTCTGAATCTGGTCTTCACTACTAAGTGTATGGAAACTAATTCTTTCTTTGCACTTTGCATAGTTATCTTTCCTCTGTGTGCTTTTACCCCATTTTAAAATTGGCAGTGAGATCAGTTTTGTTGCTCTGGTGGTGGTTATGAAATGACTCAATAAAGAATACATTTATTTTTCGTTTCCTTCTTAATTTCAACTTTAAATTAGGTAAATTTTGGAATGATCATAAGGAGACACTGTACATATTTTCTGTTTCTGATGGGTAATCAACTGACCAACTAGTCATTTAATCTCCTAGATTTTAGTTTCTTTACCTATCAAGGGCCTATGCCACTGGTGGCGAACCTTTTAGAGCTGAGGGCCCAAACAACAACCCCAGAACCACTTATTTACTTCAAAGTGTCAACACTACAATTAAATGTGAATACTGAGATGTTATTTTAGAAAAAGAAACTCATACATTGACATCTTTTGTTCTAAAAGAAAAATAATACCCATGTCATAGGTTTGCCACCACTGGCCTAGGTTTAAATTTAGATCTCTAAAACTGATATTCATAGAGACTAACTCTCAGTGCTTATTGAACTGAGACAAGACCATGACATCTTGAACCAAACACCAGACTGAATCACAAGATGAGACTCTCATACCCTGCTTTCTGCACGAAAGATGAAAACGGTTTCCTTACAGAGGAGACAGCATGGGAAAGACGCAGGGCCCTCTACAGACCCTGCTATAAGTCACTGTCAGCCTTTGCTCTCTCCAGTTTGGTTTTACCCAGTACTTCAAGGCAAGACAAATGGATGCTGCTGTCTGAGATAATTCCGTGGGACAGAGAGCTCAAAAGACCCTTCTTTCCTTTTTTATGTTTTGTTCCCATTTCTCTCCTCCTTGTTTCTCTTTGATGTAACATTGACTACAATTGTACTTCTTTGACTCAGTAAACACATTGATTGTGTTGAATACATGCCAACATGGCTCTAAGTACTGGAGTTAGTGCTTGAGAAATAATTATTGAAAGTTATAAAATCTTGATCTATTCCGAGGGGGATTAAGAAATTCAATCAAGGGCTGGGGATTTAGCTCAGTGATTAGAGTGCTTGCCTTGTAAGCACAAGGGCCTGAGTTCAATCCCCGGCACCACCAAAAAAAAAAAAAAAAAAAAAAAAAAGAAATTCAATCAATATAGTAGAGAGTCTGTCATGCTATAGCTTATTATTATCACCAATCTGGAAATACAGCAACAAACATACTTTGTGGTTTGCACAGTTTTTGTTTATTATACATCATTTCCTCTTTCATCCAGATTTGTGGCTTATAAAAATAACCAAATATTTGCTTACAAATTGTTATAATGAAAATCTGTAGCCTGCTGCAGTAAGATTCATGGTCATGATAACTTTGAAAGCATTTGTTTGCATTTGGAATGCGGAGGAATAATTTAAATTTAAAATTTTTGCATAAATTATTTATATGTGGAGTCCGAGATGCAGTGCAATTACTACAACATTTTTTAAGAAGCAAGGCAGAAGTTTAAAATTTATAAATACCTCTTTACATTTTGGCGCACTAGACATAGTTTTCTAGAAAGCTGTATTTTTTGTTGTTTGAATAGCAGTTAGCTGTTTTCACTCTCTCTAACAGATGGAACCAAAGCATTGTGAACATTTTTATTAAAACAGCAAATGAAGCTATGAAAGAAGTGTCACATTGCCAAGTATTCATCTTGCAAATTAAATTCTACAACTTAGCAGGTGGTTTAAGTTCCCTTTAGAAATTTAAAATCAGCTTATTTCATTTCTCTGTGGTTTAACAGAGCCACAGGTTCACTGCTGCATTCACTTGCACAGAATCTGTTTCCATGTTTTTTAGAATTGACAGTTGGGGAAATACTTGCTAACTCTCACTCAAAGCGGCTCATGATTGCCACATTCAGATGGTTGAGTCTTCAATTCCCTTCACTATCAATTTCCACCATTTGTCTCTGGAGTCTGTTTGTAAGGCCCTAATGAATCCAAAACTTTAAGTGCACATTCAATATGGTCTTTGACCATTTTGATACTCCCTTTCATGCAGTGTACTGATACTCTAATACCCAATGTAGTAAACGCCAGTATTAAACTAGTCTGTTTCTAGCTCAGAGAAAGCCAGTGAAATACATTCATCCTTCAATATCTGCAGGGAATTGATTCTAGGTCCCCCTGCAGATCCTAAAGTCTATGGATAGTCAAGTCCCTTACATAAAATGGAATAGTATTTGCTTATAACCTAGGCACATCCTTTTGTATATTTTAAATATCTTTCGTTGTTTATAATAGCTATCCAATGTAAAATACTATGTAAATAGTTGTTACATTGTATTGTTTAAGGAATACAAAGAAAAATGTCTATACATGTTCAGTGTAGACAATTTTTTAAAATATTTTTTCTGAGTCTGGTTGAATCTGCAGATGTAGAACCTGCAGATGCAGAGGGCCAACTGTAATGGGCACTTCTAGGTCCCTACAGGCTGTATGGATGAGTTAGGGCAACCAGACACATTAAAGAGCTGCCTTTAATGGCTATTTGCGAGATGAGGAAGTAAAATTACCTTCATGGCTTCTAATGTCACTACCATAAGATTAATTTCACAAAACATCATTTTCCCTGCACAAAAATCTTCAATATTTTCTCCACTACCTACAGAATGACTCTCAGGCTCATCATTCACAGACTTCTTCAATTTAGCCCCCACACTTTTTAAATTACTTCACAGCAGATCCTCTTGTTCCAGGTAAGCTGGTCTATTTATTCATTGTCTCCCAAGCAAGATGGTATTTCTTTGCCTACTTTACTGTTCACATGTACCAATGCATCTTCCTTCTCCTCTTTGATTAGCTAAGTCCTTATTTTTCCTTCAGACATAACTTAAGTCAGTGCAGTGACATCCTTCTTAGCTATCCTAGCTTGCTCTGGTTTCTGTCCTCTAAACTTCTCCAGCATCAGCATATATGGTAGCATGCATAGTTCTTCCTTTTCCAAGTATACATTCTGTCCCTCCAACTAAAGTATAAGATCCCGACGGTAGAGATTTCATGTTATATACTGAATTACTAGCACTTCAGTAGCCAAGACAGATTATTTAGTCATGTGATTGGCTTTGGAAGGTAACCAAGATTTCCCAGGCTACCTCCAGAAGTATAAAACACAACAAGTGCACACACAAAGCCCTTGGGGTTTAAAAGCACAGCTAAAGTTTTTCTTGTCCAGCACACTTTCTCATCTCCTATCTTTTGTTGTGCGTTTCATCTTCCCTCTCTGGAGTGGTTAATTATAGTGCTATATTTGATAGGATAGGCCAGTACACAGATTCTGTATATAAGAAAGTTCAAACAAAATTGTAACTCTCATTCATGCTGTATGCCTAGAGTGCTTTGATTTAGGGCACTTCTCCATGTTAACAACCCTCTGGAACCCAGACTAAGATTCCAGCCTCTTTTGAGAGACTTGCCAATGAACAGGCAGAGGGAGAAAAAAGCACGGTAGATCATCCACTGGCTCTTAAAACATTAAAAAAAACTTTTTTTGTGGTGCTGAGGATCAAACCCAGGGCTACATGCATGGTAGGCAAGCATTCTACTACTGAAGTACACCCAAAGCCTTAGCTCCTAAAACTTTCACATAAAAGAGACACACGGGTAGTGGCAGAAAGCTAAACATATAGATCAATGAAGTAGAAGTGAGATGTCAGACGTGAACCCTTACATAGTGATCAGTTGATTTTTGGAAGAGTGCCAAGATAGTTCAGAGGGGCAAGGAAAGTCTCAACAACTGGAGTTGGAACAACTAGCTATGCACATAAAGAAGGAGAAAGTTGAATCACGCTTTCATATCCTATGCAAAAATTAAATCAAAATGAATCATAAACCTAACTGTGAAAACTAAATGTAAAATGCAAATGTTAGCTGAATGTAAAAGCTAAAATTATAAAACTCTCAACATAGGAATGAATAAATCTCAATAACCTCAGGTTTCTTATACATAATGAAAAAAATGATTTCTTATATATGTTACAAACAAAAGAAAAAATACATAATCTGTACTTCATCAAAATTTTAAAAATTGGGCTTCAGAAGATACTAGTAAGAAAGTAAGATAACGAAAGAAATGAGAGAAAACATTTGCAAATCATGTATCTGACAAGAGACTCAAATCCAGAACATATTAAAGACTCTTACAACAATTAAAAGGCAGCCTAATTAAAAAGTAAACATTGACTAGACATTTCTCCAAAGGAGATTTACAGATGGCGAACGAGGAGGTGAAAAGATGCTCAGCATTATTAGTGATTGGGGAAATGCAAACCAAAATCACAATGAGATATCACAAAAGATACCCAAACCTCGAAGACAGAAAATAAGTAATATTAGTGGAGAAACTGAAAACTTAAACATTGCTGGTGGGAATGTAAAATGATGTAAGTGCTTCAGAAAATACTTCAGTATTTCATGGGCCACTCTCCCAAAAGAACTGAGAAATTTAGTGGTTTCTTAAGAAAAAGCATCGACCCAGTAATCATACTCCCATATAGATAACCAGGAGAGGTGAAAACATATGTCCATCTAAAAACTTCTTTACAAATGATCATCACAGCATCATTCATAATAGCTCAGAAGCAGAAGTGAGCCAAGTGTCTAGGAACTGAGGAATGAATGAACAGACTGTGGTATACCATACAATAGAGTATTTTAATCATAAAAAGGAATGAAGTATTGATATACGATACAACATGGATGAACCTTGAAACATTATGTGAAAAAAAGCCAGTAACAAAAAGGCTAAATATCATGTGACTTGTCAGAATAAGCAAATCCACAGAGACCAAAACATGCTAGCAATAGCCAGGGGAGGACAAGAGGGAGAAATAGGCAGTGACTGCGAATGTATGTGGAGTTGTTTTTTTTTTTTTTTTTGGAGGTGAAAATATTCTGGAATTAATGATGATAGCTGCACAAGTCTGTGAATATACAATAAAACCACTGAATGTATAATTTAAGGGGTGAATTTTGTGGTATATAAATTATAGATGAATAAACTGTTTTTTAAAAGTGACACCCATCACTTCTGCTTACTTTTGTTGGTCAAAGAAAATCTCATGGCTGTGAATTACTTCACTAGGACAGGGAAGTACAATCTTCCCATGTGCCTGTTGGAAAATACTAATTGTCCTTAGTCACACAGGTGGGTGTAAGTCTCAAGGTGGGCCAATTGTGATACTATGCCTTCCTGGATATAATTATTGGTCTAGTAGCTGGCATGTACCACAAGTGGGCCAATCAGCCCTTTTGTAGAAAACATATGTTACCAGCAGAGAAATTTGTCATTACTAAAGAGGAGAGTGAAACTCTGGAACCATCCAAAACTATCTTACCAGCCTTATGGAGAG
The DNA here is from genome assembly GCA_004026905.1 of Hystrix cristata. Lineage (NCBI taxonomy): Eukaryota > Metazoa > Chordata > Mammalia > Rodentia > Hystricidae > Hystrix > Hystrix cristata. Next base: position 17,641 of record PVJO010024330.1, on the reverse strand, counting down.
AGGCTGCATCCCAGCTGTGACTTTTCAACCCTAAATTGCAGAAGAATTCTGATTAATAAGTCATTAGCAGCAAAGCAGAATTGTAATGTAATGCTTCGCCCAGCAGATGTTGCACATATTTCCAGAGAAATCCTAGCAGTATTTCTTCTTTGCTGTCTTCTGGAGTCTGCTCTCTTTCCTATACTGTTTTCAGTGCCTAAGTGGAAGGATTTCCCTTCTCAGCCTCTCACGATCCCTCTTTTTTAGTAACCTTAGGCTCAATTTCTAATGTTGCCCTCAAAGTGAGAGAGATTTTTAATGGGCCTTATTCTCTCTGTGTTTTATGGCTAGTAGCTATTACTAACTAGGTTCTAAGACAGTTTTCAATGACTTTTACCTATTAACATGGATGTGTTGTCCTCTCCCCTCGAGAATGGTCTGGAATAGTGATTCACTGCTGCAAATAAAATATAGCAAAATCATGGGACTCACTTGCAAGATTAGGTTACCAGAAAGCTCTGATTTCTGATTTGCATGCCCTTTGATGGCCACTCTTTACCATACCATGAGACATCTATGGAGACGGCCATCTTATAATGAGCTAAAGGTGGTTTCAGGCCAACAGTCCACAAGAAAGCTAAACCTTGCCAACAACCATGTTAGTGAATGTGGGAGTGGATGCTACCCCAGAGAAGCCCAGGGATTTCTACAGCCCAGCTGACACCTTAATTGTATCCTGTAAGAGGCCCTGAAGCAGAAGATTCAGCTAAGACATACCCAGGTTCCTGACACTAAATGAAATGCGAGATAACGCTGTTGCTTTAAATCACTGAATGCTGGAGTAATTTGTTATGCAGCAATAGATAACCAGTGCAGTGCCCCTCCCTCAAAATCTTGACACAATCTCTTTGTAGGTCTAGGGTATCACATGTAATTTTGTTCTAAACTGCTCTTAAAAATGATCCATCCTTGCTCACTCCCTTTCCAGGCCCTGAACCAAGCAGATTCATCTCAATTCTCTTCCTTTCACTAAGCTAATCCCTCATCCTGGTATTCAGCCTGGCAAAGTTAAAATGCAGCTCACGCCTTCCCTTGTTTTAACCCCAGAATTTCAGTTCAATATGTCCAATATTTTCCTCCCCAGACTACAATACTGCTCTCATACTACCAAAACCTCATTCTTCCTGCACACGCTCCAACACATTTCAATTCACAGCTTTAGTTAACACTCACTCCTCTCATTTAGTTAAGTTGAGGACTGATGAGAATGAAGAGGGCACCATGACCATAGTGGCCTTTCTAATACAAGGAGGTGCTGGTTCTGCAGTAAGCATCTGGTCCCATTACTTCTGCTTCCAACTGTCTGATAGCCCATCTATCTCTCCAGACTGATGCCAAGCTATTTAGCATTTCTCCACGCCTACTTTTTTCCACAATCCTTCCTCACATCTTGTGATCTGTCCATACTACATTCTTTCAAATTTCTAGAATCTGCCCACTGTCTTTGGCACATCGTTCCCCCTCTTAAGAACACTCACTCTGATTACCTTCATGCACCACAGTTTCACTCATCCAGCACTCTAACCATCTTTTGAGAAATCAGGGCTCCTGTGCACCCTGTCCCTCCTCCACAGTCTCTCCCTTAAACTCTAGGAATATTGTGAAATATGGTCACTTTAAAGGCATTTTGTTGATCACTCTGAGAGGAAAGGAGCTTTTCCAAGGGCTGCAAGAAGAGGTCAAAATGTGTCTGCATGCAGAGAGTTCTGGTGATTCCCTCATTTGCTGCTGGCAGGTGCAGTGGGCTCAGAGAGGCCCCTGCACCCTGGACCTGGCAGGGCTTGAGGGAAATTGTCTGTTCTTGGGTGGGAATTAAGGGGAAGCACAGGACAGAACAGGCAAAGAAGGACTTTGGAGCTACATGTTTTCTAGGCACCTTCACTTGCATAATCCCAGTGGTCTGTCCTAAGTTAGGCCTTTCAACTGGAGTAGGGCCAGGCTGACCATTCATTCTGTACATACATTTATCCGAAGGACTTTGAAAAGAGGGACTCCCTGAACCAGTACCTATTTCTCTACCTGTGAATTTCTATTGACATCCATGACGTTTTCTCTGGGAAGCTGGCCTTAGCTTCCCAGGCTGAGTTCGGCATCCTCCTCTGGGGTCCCCTAAGACTTGGCTCTTGCATCTGATAGAGCTTCAATTATCCTTTAAATCATATATTTCTCCACCATGCAAGGACCTTCTCTACAACAATGATCATGACATTCCTCTTTGTGTCTTGCATATCTAGAATGGTTCTTTACCCAGCGTACTTTATATATATTTACTCTATGAATCAGTGCTCTACCAAAGCCCTAATTTTTATCCAATCATTGTCACATAATGATAACTGACCATATACTGTCATGACTGATTCTATAATGAGTTGTCATCCATAACCCTCATCTCCCCTTCAGAAATCAAACACCTTCCATATTGATATCGATTACTGTCTCTGTCTTATCCCCTTTCCAGATTATGTCAATAGCCCCTGACGCTTGCAGGTTACTCTGCTTTTCCTCAAAATTGAGTGAGAATCTGATATCAACTTTCTCATCCAAGAAACCAATAGAATATGAAATATTTAAACCTGAGGTAAAGTTGCTAAGTGAGCCATGAATCCAGCTAGAAAAACCCCGTAAATAACTCCAATGGGGCTGTGTGGTTTCTGTCTGGATATTTAGGATTCCTCTCCACTACCCGCCTCCCAGAGATGCGCAACTCCTAATGCCCCTCACACACACACACAGTGAACCAACCCCTGGCTGCCTGTGGGACCTCAGTCACCGTCTGTTGTCAGCAGCTGGGATGTACTCATCACTTGCCTTCCTGCCAGCCCCTGCCTTCTGTTGATGTGGTAACACCAGCGATTGAAAGACATAGGCAGTGCCTAAAATATAATAGGCAGTTAGTTCATTTCTCTTGTGTAACCTAGTGATTCCCTCAGATCTGAAGGAGTTCCTCATCCATCCTGGGCCCACCTTGAGCCTCCTCGGTGGTTTCCCACAGCTCTCTGGGAAGATGTTCTCTTCTGCTTCATCATGTCCTAAACATCCAACTCTGCCTTTGTACCAGTTTTTGTAAGAATTCCAACCAAATTTGGTGTTTTATAACTTTTTTTGTGTGTTTCTATTCAAGTTGAGATGCTTAAGGGGCAAGAGGATAATGCGTGTTTCCAAAATAGCCTTCTATCATCTCACTTCTATTAACCACTCCCACCCTTTAGTGTCCTCCCAGGTGATTTATTCTGCTAAGCACAGCCCCCAGGTACATGTGTCTATCCTTCAGAAACTTTGGTTAAGTTTTTTCTTTCTCATTGTCTTGTTTCAAATGCAATTTCTAATATGATCTGGAAATATATCTGTTTCTACCTATTTGACTACTCTCCCCACCCCAACAACAAATCACCCACTTTCTTCCCTGTGCTTGCTCTAGAATGGGGCTATATCTGCTAAACATTAGTTGTGTTGCCTGCATCTCAGACTTTGGTTTCCCTCCCCCGCCCAATCCTGCATTATTTAACATTAGGTTTCTTTGGGAAAACCATAACAGTCTCCTGAACAGCAAAGCTTTTTTTCTTCACGGATGTGTGTGCTGAGCCCGAGGCAGTGTTTTCTCCTGAATCTGCACTCAGGGAAGCAGATTAATCAAAAAGATCTTAAGCAGACACTGTTTGTTTTGCATGAACAAACAGCAATTGCTCTTTGTTTAAATTTAATAGTTAAAAATGAACAGTTCTGGTGATAATTACCACATATTTATATTGGCATTTTACCTTTTAAGTTCTAGAAGCACAGCAGTTTAACTCAATTGAATCATATTTATCAAGTCAAAGGTTAAGTACTACTGCCTGTAAAAATTACAGAAGACATGAGTTTACAAAGAAAATGCCCTGAATTAGTAGTCATGTAAATATATACGTCTTTTGTTGGGGAGGGGTAATGAGGGTGTTAAAGAGAGGACTAAAAGGAACACTAGATCAAAGGAGATAAGGGTAACTTTTGTCAGTTAGTATCGGGAAAGGTACATGGGACGTAGGACATTATTGCTATTCACCTTTGTGCGTGGTGACCCTGGGAACTGTACCACCATAACAAGCTGCTAGAGAAGACACTGCATCACAGACCAAATTCTATAAACTCCATGCCGCAAAACTAATCCTGTTGACGAAGCACATACCGCAGTATAAGTGAAAATGTCAACAATAGCATTTTAATAAAGATGCTGTTAATGATAATCTCCTGATTTATAAAACATATTGCTGGTTTAAGAATCATGCTTAATTGTAATCCTGTTTCTAATCACCCCAAAGAAGAATTTTTCTTTCTCATTGTGACAATCTATTTGCACCTGTCTTTAAAACGTGGCTGCTAGAGCATGGTATGCAGGTATTTTAATTAAAACTCATCTGTATGGAAGCTTCCCACCTGCTCCTAGTAAATAATACTAAGAGAAATATTTGAAAAGAGACCAAGTTATGAATTGGAAGCAATTACCAATTTGGAATTGGAAATGGAGTGGGCTATGTATAAAATATAAAATGTGCCTATAATTATTTTTACCTCAGAAACTTAAGACATAATTCAAATTATAGAGTTGTAGAACTGGAAGAACTTTACAGGTTACTTGCTTCTCCTTGCTTTGCTAGACAAAATAACAAAAGTTTAATTGTATAGCTGAGACCACACAACTGGTGGAGAGGATGGAACTAATAAATACAGCTACTGATTTCTAGATTAATATTCTTTCCACAACCTCAGTGTTCCAGTAGTAAATAAAATTAATTTGAAGTATTAAGCCTCATTGTACTTTAACAGATCAATTTTCTAAATGAAATTAAGATATCAATATTTTAACTGGTCAATCCGTTGACTTTGTGTGGACATTTTTTGGTGTTTGTAGTATTTTGCATATTTAATAGTCAAGATGTTCTTTCCGTGGACCTAATTTTCAGTCCTGCAATTACTCAAGGTCGAGGAAGGATAAGACATAGACTTTCAATATTTGCATCTTTTATGCCAAATGAGAATTCAAAAAATTAGTTTCGGTGAGATTTTAATATTAAAATATGACTTGAATTGTAGGAGAATATATTAATAGGAAATATATATTCATCTTCAGATAAGTAAAATGCTTAATCCATTATTCCTAAAATGATTTTTTGTTGTTGTCTTATAAGATTAGGTTGCTGATTCCATTTTATTAGAAAAGTGCTTTCCAACACTAGTTGAACAATACTTCATACAAATAATCTTTCTTGAGAATTGAAATAATATTGATAACTCTCTGACAATTAAAAAATAGAAGCAGCCTTCACATATCACTGTATCAGATAAGCTGTTTCCAGCTATAAGTGACAGAAATCCTAAATTAAACTGACTAAACAAAAAGGAAATGTATCAACTCACATAATAGAGAGTTTGGTTTGGTAGATTTGGCATCACAACCAAGTCATCAAGGAGTTTGCTTCCTTCAATCTCTTTTGCATTGGTGTCCAAGGTGTCAGATTCATGCTTTCTAAGATAAATACTAGCATTATCTCTATTTTACAAGTGAAGAAACTTACAATCTTAAAATGGCTCCTTCATGATCCCTTTACGGTCCTGAAATGGCCACCAATAATATAGTACTCCTCCCTTATCTAGAGTATTGCTTTCATAGTTTCAGTTACCCACATTCATATGTAGTCCAGAAATACTAAATGGAAACTTCCAGAAATAACTTATAAGTTGTAAATTGTGGACCATTCTGAATGGTATGATAAAATCTTGTATTGTTGCCCTCTGTCCTGTCTGGAACTTGAGTTACCTCTTTGTCCCCTGGATCCATGCTGAATACTCTACTCACTCATTGTCACCTAGTAACCATACTGGCTGTCAGAGCCACTGTCAAGGTACTGCAGGGTCACAATGCCTGTGTCACTCACCTCATTTCGTCTCATCAGATAGGCATTGTACTATCTCATCTCAGCACAAGAAGGGTGAATATAGTACAGTAAGTTTCTTTGAGAGATCACATTCACATAACTTTTTTACAGTATATTGTTATAATTGTTCTATGTTATTGTTGTTTTTGTTAATCTCTTACTGTGCCTATAAATTAAACCTTATCATAAGTATATATATGTATAGAAAAAATTTTACATATATGTATATATATATATATGGTTCAGTACTCTCTGTGGTTTCGGGGACCCACTGAACATCTTGGATACATCCCTCACAGATAAGGCAGGACTACTTTATTGAACACTATTATCTATATCCAACTGGAGAAACAGACATTGGCTTCCTGTTGCTCTCCATTAATGACAAAGGAAGAATTTTCATAAAAGTCTCTGACACACTTCTCCTTGCTTCTTATGGGCAGAAACTGGGGCTTGTCTTCATTCCTGTACCAAACATTGGCACAGAGGGGATCACTTTTATTCCATCAGACCTCCCGTCATCCAAGGTCAGTTCTCCTAAAATGCATTAGTGTTACTCAGTGAGGGGGGGAGGATTTCCGCATTCAGCAGAGGGGGCTCTGGACTTTCTCCCTGAAATACTACCCCTTTAAACTTCGTAACGTCACATTCTTTGCCTTCCGTTTCTCTAGCTACCACTTCTCAGTTTTATTTGCAGACTTTTCCTTCATTTTTCCCTCCCTCTAAATGGTAGAGATACTCATACCTCAATTTTAGGTCCTCTTTCCTTTTCTTTGTCCTTCTCCCTAGGTTACTTTACTCATTCCTGTGGCTTTAAATGCTACACTATCTTGATCATTTACCATCCAAACTTTCCCCTAAGCTCCACATGGACTTTCAGGGACTCAGATTTCTCTCATTTTGCACCTCCCCCTCCTTCTAGTACAGTGGGTCTTAAACTTGAGTTTGCACCAGCATCACTTGAAGGGCTTGTTTAATCATACGTTGCTTATTTCAAGGCCCCATGCTCAGAGCTTCTTGTTCAGCAGGACTGCATGGGGCTCAAGAATCTATATTCTTAGCACATTTCGGTGATGAGTTTGTTGCTGCTGATCTGGGACAAGATTGAGAACAAGTGTCCTAGAGTGTTTCCTTCAACAAAAAGCCAAAGCTGAGTCACTGCCAGTGGAAAGGGGGTAAAGAGAGCATAAGAAAGGTAATGTTGGGGCTGGGGATTTAGCTCAGTGTTAGAGTGCTTACCTCGCAAAGCGCAAGGCCCTGAGTTTGATCCCCGATACACACACACACACACACACACACACACACACAAAAAGAGAGATAATGTTGTCTGAGGCACTGACGCCAAAATATTACACGCTACACTCACTGACACTCTCTTGGACCCTTCTTAATGAAGGCTTCTGGGGAGTATAATGTAATTATGCCCCCATTTACCTGGCTACATTCTCTGGCTATAGAAGAGAGGAATGGGTTTTTGTGGACAGCAGGAAGTCATCACCTCTCTTCAGTCTTCCCCTACCAAATAATCAGCAGCCACACTTGCTTGCTTTTATTTTCTACAGTATCCACTTAGTTTCTTTATACCTGCGTTTACACTGTCCTCTGTGTCATACACATGACTGTTCCATTCTCAATCTGTGGTCTCTGTTTAGATGTCACCCCCATAGAGAAGTCATACCCTGCCTGACGCAGACATATCAGTCTACTTCCCGGTGTCTTCTTTCTTTCCTGTTGTATCACTCATCACAATGTACACACTTTTTAAAAAATGTAATAGCATCTATTTCATTTTCTGTGATTGTTCAGTACTCTGTTTCCAGCACAGCACCCCAAATGCTACTTTTTCCAGGGTGGAAGAACTGTGCTTCTTTGCGTGGCAGAAGGGGTAGAAGGGCAAAAACGGCCTTGAGTGCTCCCCTCAACCTCCTCTATAAATTCACTAACTCACTTGCGAAAGCTCTGATTACAAGGAAATGCTAGATAAGAATTACAGGTAAAATATATGTAAGGAGAAAGGATGAAAGATGATTCTCTCTTTTCAAAGCTAAAACACAGGGATATGATTATTTAAGTCTAGAAAATTAATATTTTTAATTTATGTTTTAAGCAAACACTTCAAAGTCATCATCAGCTTATTCAGTGAGATAAGATCAACTCCAAAAGCAGGTATTATGATTATTACTTGTTTAAATGGCAATTTCCATGTGTATCTAAAAATATTGTCTAGGGCTACAGATGTGGCTCAGTGGTAGAGTGTTTGCCTTGCATTCACAAGGCCCTGGGTTCGATCCCCAGCACTGCAAAAAAAAAAAAAAAAAAAAAAAAAAATTGTGGTCCAGCTGGCACAGTCCTCTTAATCCTTTTGCAATTTAAGATCCCTGAGGTGATTCTCTAAACAAAGCTCCCTGGTAACCCCACCACCACTCAAATGTGCAGTGGGGTTGCCTGGTCTTCCCAACCCAGGCCTCTCCCATTGTCAGATGTAGTTTTCCTCAATGTAGGAGACAAAGAATAATTTGCTTTAAGAACTTTGTATTGCTATAGGAGGAGTCTTATGATAATATATACTGGGTCTCCATGGGCTACTTCCTTCCTGGGGTCCGCTGGCTCCAATCCGGAATCATTTTGTTCCCTCTGCTCTTGGTACCCTAACTTCTATCCTTGGGCCAATACAGATGATTTTTCTTAGGTTCTGTAACCACTGTAGAAGTTTAGCTCTAGGTCAAGACATTGGTGTTGGGTTGATATTACTTTTTTCATCTCCACCTGAAGCTCAATTGGTGGCCTCCAGAAATTCAAACTAATTCATTCTGTGAACTTCCATTAAACGTTGATTAAGTGCCAGGCACCATGCTAAAACTTGAAGGCCTGTGAAAGTGGCACTTCTCAAACTGTGAGATGCATAGGAATCACCTGGACTTCTTACTAAAAATTCAGGATGTGAATGCAGGAGGCCTAGGAGGGGACTTGAGATTGCATTTCTAGTAGACTCCCTGGTGAGGCCCAAACTGCTAATCCCAGGACCACATTTTGGATAGCAATAGAAGAAGATGGAAACATAAGCAATTAAATTCAACAAAGAATTATAGGTGTTATGGTAAAAATATGAGAAACTGAGACTGGAAGAAGAGAGTGTCTCCCAATTCTCAGTTCTATGCTGATGCCTCAGTACCCAGCCACCCAACTCACAGCTGCTCCTAATTAATTTCAGTATTTCTGAGCCTATTTCTGCCTCTGCCATCAACTTCTACTCTAAAAATTTACTAAGCACCTACCTTCTAATGATTAATACTTTTCTATCCACATGACAAAAACATCTCTTTTCTCTATTATTTCCCTCCTTTGATTTGCTTATTGTTTGCTTGCTCTTTAAACTTTTATAGAATTACTTCATTCTAGTTTCTACCACCTTATTTTTGGTCATAATCACCCTTTGGAAAGCTCCATTTTCTAGGCATCACAATATTGAATTTTATGCTGTCATCTTTATGAAGACTAGTAATTATACATGTAAACATGCATATTTATACATCAAGACTTTGTATATAATTATAATAGCTAACACTTATGGGAACATTTAAATATGTTGAACACTGCTCTCTCATAAAAGCCTACCATATAGATACTGATACTGCCACATTTTGTGGACTGAATATATGGTAATTAGGATACAGAGGTTATGCCATGCAGTCATATGCATTGTATAGTTCATGCTTTGAATATGACACATAGATCTTCACAGAATGGTGCCTTTTAAAATAAAACAGTTGAGAATACAATCAGCTCATCTTTGTAATAAGGCTGGAATGTGTGTGTTAACCACTCCCATGGCATGGGGAATCCTCCTCAGGGTGTGGAACGAACTGGACCTTTTCTCCTCTGCTTGTGAATGGAAGGATTTTAGGCGAGATTTTGTGTCTAACAATCATGCTCCCAAACTTGTTTAAATGCCTCTGCCATGGTAATTTATTTCCCCAGAAGAGTTTCTTGAACTCTTAATTCAACTCTGCCTTGTTTAGATGAGAGAGTCTCTTTTATTTGATGCTTTAGGTTCTGATCAAGCCTCTCAGCCAAGTAACTCAAAATGCAAATACAAATTTTGGTTTTATAAAATCATCCGGGTTTAGCAGTAAATCTGATCTCAATAGAGAATTGTATCGTATTGGGTTCCTTTTATGCTGTCACTATAATTGAATTGCCTTTTCACCAAAAGGATTATTTTGAACTCATGGAAAACTTCTTAAAAAAATAAATGACAATGAAAGCTCAAAGGACATTCAATATGAAACCAAATTATTATGGCATTAAAGAATCTAAGTTAAATCCATGAAGGCAAGAAAATTCAAAGCAAGGTTTCAGGAGTAAAATTCCTTCAGTCTCATGCCTCACTGCGTGTGCATGACCGCTTCCTTAAACATACAGGAAGGGGTAGAGGCGATTAAATTGTGAGGCTGATGACAACTCCTAGGGGCCTTCAGCCAAGAGATTCAAAACACTGTTAATAAGAGCGGGTCATAAGGGAATTATTCAGTTTTTTTCCCCCAAATGAAGCCTTTCGTTACTACTGTTCTACCCTCTTTTCTTTGTGCTTGATATTTTCTTCAGCTTACTTCCTGGAAGTTGTCTTTTGGCCATTGAAATAATACCACAAAAAGGAAGGTTCTGTTTCATGTGCTGTAACTATTCCTCCACCTGACCTAATCACTGCACACCCACAACAATTGCTGCCTCCCAGATTGTGTCTCATCTTCATTTTTTGTTAAATCAGTCTAATAAAATCAATCTTTCCTTGCTATCTGGTGATGATTCACAGCTGTTGTCAACATCCATGTATGTGGAGTGTTCGGATGATGAGCAGGATCGGTTGGCAAGTAGCATCTTTTTTTTCAATTTCATCACATCATTCAAAGGACTTTGAATTTACCTATAAAATGCTTCACACTATGCCTGACAACAAATGTTTCCTATGTATTCTTATAGCAAAGTAAAAATTCAGGAACCAAATCACTTTCATTAATAAGGGATAACTCTTTTCTGTAAGTTACAATAACCTCTGTCAATCCCCCAGATTCTCTTGGGTGACAACCATATGTCCCTGACTCTGGTAGCATTTGGAGGTTTTTACCCAGTATTGGGAAAACCTCTCTCTTCCCAGCCACATTTAGCAACATCTTTGCTCCAGTCGCGTACCCAGCCTTGCAACTCAGAGCATCACTCCTAATTTTTTCCTATTCTCCTTCTTCCCTTGGGAATCAAAATGTTCTAAAATTTGATAATTTCAATTTCAACTCAATGTATTAACCTTTCCTTTGCGGCTATTACTCATGCTACAGAAATATGTTGGAGGGTGTAAAACCCATCTAGATTTTATCTGACTACATTAAACCTAGCTAGGTTAACAGAAATATGATTAATCTTCATTATGCACAAGTTTTAACTCTATATCCCTTCTCTGTGTATTCGAATAAGTTAACATAATGCAGTTCTGTGTCTTTTTCACAAGATGGCACTACAAGTTTCTGTATTTACTGTCAAGCAGGAAAATGCAAAAGAATTCTAAAATTTATAGTTTAAATTACATAAATTGTAGTTGAATATTAAAGGGAATATAATAGCACAAAACTATATGATGATCTAATTTTCTTTAAGATATTTAACTCCCTTTTAAAAAGTAATAACCAAGAATCAGAATGAACTCAGGGAAAATTGTGTTTTTATTTCTTTCTTGTTTTTCATGTGTATGGCAAACCTTTTCTCCTTAGAACACTACGACATGATATTTCCACTGGCACGGAAATGCCAGTCCTCTATTTAGCTTCTTTCTTGATTCAATTTTTCTAATAATGTAATAAATACTCACCTGGAGAAAAATGATTCCGTTGTTACTAATATATAAAAAGTCATAATCTTTTTTACAAAAATTTAATCTGAGGGAAACCAGAGAACTATGAATTCAAATTGAGTTCTTAGCACCATCTATGAGCATGACTTTATAAAGAACAGACATTTTTCAAGAGAGGATATAAATAACAGAAATGATAGGAGAAATAAAAGAAAATGTAACCATAATATGTAATTATTTAAATTTTTCTATGTCCAGACACTGAGGTTCGCATTTTAACTAACTCTACAGAATAGTAATTGTTAACATTTATTGATTATTATGCTGGATACCATGCTGGACTTTTTTTTTTTTTTAATGGGGATGAACTCATTTAATTCTCAGAGTGCTGTCAGGTGGTTGCTATGATTATCCACATTTTGCATGGGAGGAACTGTACCTAACAAGATCGTTCATTTATTCACTAATTCCTTCAGCAACTAATTACTGAGTCCCTACTATGTATGGCAGAGTTGGAATTTAGACAAACAATCTGCTGATACCAAAGCCCAAGACTCCTTCACTTAATTACAGAACTGTGGTTGTTAACCTGATTTGTCAACATCAATGGATTAAGACACACTTAACACATTAGTAAAGCAAGCTCCTGGGTGTGTTTGGGTGGGTCACAGAGGCATAACCTTGATTACTATATAAGATCACTAGCCTATTCTTCGTTACTCTTCCCTGGCTCTGCTTCCCAGTTACCATGAACTAAGCGGCTTTGTTCCAACATGCACATCCACCACAATGTTTCTTTCTTTGAGCCAACAATGGACTAAAACTAAGCAAACCAAACCTCTGCTCCTTTAAAGTGTGAGTGTTGGGTACTGTGTCTCAGTGACAGGAAAGCTCACTAATACAGAAAATCAGTACCAGGGGAATGGGGTTATTGCTGTGACTGTACCTGACCATCCAGTTTAGAAGTCTTTGGAATTGGTTTGCAGGAGGAGTTTGAAAAAGTTTGGAAATATATTCGAGAGTAGATCTCCAAAGGTGTAAACAAAGTTTGATGGGTAGTTCTGGTCAGAGCTCAGAAGACCAGGACTGTGATAAGACTAGGCACAGTAAAGGCCAGGCTCAGGAGGTTTCAGTTGAGGATAAGTACTCCATTGACAGTTGGACTACAGGCCATGAGTGTAACACTCTGGCAGAAAATTTGTCTACATTTTCCCAGGTACTGAGACGGTACAGGAGTCTGAGATTAAGGGGAGGTGGACTAATTAAGCTGACGGAGGAAAGAAATTTCAAAATAGCTCAACATTTGGACTGTGACATGGGTACCACTGGCTGCATTTGCCCAGATTTATAGTGAGAATTGGGAGCAAAAGGTAGAGCAGAAATATTTGAAGAACTTAAATTTTGGACTAGGACTCCAGAATGAGAAGATATAGATACGAAAAGACAGTTGCTAAGAGATTTCCTGAAGTGAATAAAAAAATGAGACCTCAGGCTAAAGAAACACATTATTCTGAGCATGATAAATAAAAGCAAAGCCAAAGCCATTCTTAGATACATAATAAAAATATAGGATAAATTAGCCAAATTTAAGAATCAAGAGAAAATACTGGAAGTAATCAAAGAGATTAACTTCCAAAATATACAGTTAATATGAACACAGACCTTTCATCAGGAAGAGATGTCCTTTTTTATAAGTGCTAAGAGATAACATATATTGTGAACTAAACTTTATTCTGAAGTGAAGGATCCTTTATTTCCAGATAAACATACTTCCAGATTTATGTATAACATCTGAAAGAAATATAAGCTACCCAACACTTCCCTCCGGCACAGGATAGTTTACTTTTGAATAGAAAACTTGCCCAGAGTGGAGATAAAAACTGATAAGTACAACCAATCTCACCTATATTTGGGGGAATCTGTGACAGGTCAGATAGTGAGAAGCACCTTCTCCTTACTATCTTCCCTACTAAAAAGACAGTTTCCTTTGTAAGAAAACTCCTTTTCTGTAAAAGAAAAAAAATAGGTGTAAGCAATAAATTTTGTTTCAGTGAGAAAGAGGATGAGGGAGGGGGCTATATAATTTCAGTATCAAAATTGTGATGATAAGGTTTTTCTTTAATAGTTTCATGTACCATATAGCTATTAAACCCTCAACCAGTGATGGCAAACCTTTTAGAGACCAAGTGCCCAACCACAACCCCAAACCCACTTATTTATCGCAAAGTGCCAACACTGCCGTTGAACATGAATGTGCGGCTGCTGGGCCAGCACTGGGCAACTTGGCTCACATGCTGACAGAGAGGGCTCTGCGTGCCCACTCTGGCACACTTGCTATGGGCTCACCACCACCGCCCCACACATTACTTTTTCTCCAGCTGTCTTGTCTGTCCTTGGAGTAGAGCAGATTGGGAAAGTGAAACTTTTGGCCTTTTGTCTTTGAGACAAGCCAATTCCTTCTTGTGCAGCTCTGGCTTGTGGATCGCAGAAGTTCGGCACTCCTGGTCTCCACCCATGAATTGCCAATTAATCACCTGCACTAATTATTTTTGACAACTAAGAATTCCCCCATAGTTTTGAAAGAGCAATCTCACTTCACTGCAGGAATAATTGCTTTTGTAGTCACCACCAGAACCACCATTAGCATGGTGCTTATCTAAGGACAGTTCTTATCACCTTCATCACCTATCTTCTTATCACCCAGATGTTTAAACAAAGCTGGATGAAACAGAAGAGCAGTTCTGTTTTGACTGATGCTAATTCCCAATCTCTATCCAATTATAGCCAATGCAATCTACAAAATATAAACAATGTTACCCAATTAATCAATTAAAGTCGGTTCTAGTTAGTAAAACTCAGGTTGTAGACCTGCACTCCTGAGACCCCCACACAGTTTCTATGCCCCTGCCCATTGGCAAATCCTTCAACTAAATTCTAAGCCTTGATAAGTGATATAAAAGAATACTGGATGCTGTGAGAATTTAGAAGAAAACAGAACTTTTTCCTGGGATTATAAAGAAGGCTGGAAAACACTTAACAGACTGTGCCTTTAAAGGGTAAATAGAAAAGCTAAGACAGATTTAGGGTAGAAAGCGGAGGTATAGCAACTGCAATTGGTGCGTGGTTACTACCTCGCTTGTCTCTAGGAGAGGGCAGGACATGAACGTACAGAACTCATGGTAAAAGGCCTAGATCTGTACCACATAAGGAATATTGATTTTATATTTGTAGGAAATTCAGAGAAAGTAAATAACAAATGCTGGTGAGGATACAGAGAAAGGGAAACCCTCAGACACTGCCGGTAGGAGTGTTACTTTTGCTATTATGAAATATAGTACGGAGTTTCCTCAAAATACTCGAAATAGAGCTACAAAATGATCCAATAATTCAAAGAATTGAAATCAGTATGTCAAAGAGACATGTATGTTTGCTTGCTTATTGCAGCACTATTCACAATAGCCAAGAAATGGAATCAGCCTAAGTATCCATCATTTGATGAATGGATAAAGAGAATGTGGTACATACACATAGGGAATACTATTCAGCCACAAAAATAATGAAATCTCTTTTGTAATAACATAGATGTCACTGTGGATCATTATGTTAAATGAAATAAGTCAGGCATAGAAAGATAAATAGTATCCATTATCACTTACATGAGGAAACTAAAAGTTGATCTCATAGAATTTGGGTTGGGGGGTCAAAATCTGAGAAGGGTGTAGTGGAAATGGCCAGAAGGAAGGAGAGAACGTTGTAAACAGGGGTGCAACTAGTTAGAAGGAATGACTTCTCAAGTTCTATAGCAGAGTAGGTTATGTATGGTTGCCCATAAATAAGTGACTATTTTCAGACAGCCAGTAGAAAAGATTTTGAATGTTCCCAAGAAGAAGAAATGATAAATGTCAGAGGTAAGAAATATGTCAATTACATTGACCTAACCATTATACATTTATACATGTATTGAAGTGTTACATCTACCCTATAAATATGTACAATTATTATGCGTCAGCTAAGAATAAAGGTATATTTTGAAAAAATGGAGAAAGTAAAAATTTAAAATGGTAAATGTTATGATCTCCATGTTTATGTCCACTTAAAATCCTTTTGTTGAAACCTAATTCCCAATGCAGTAAGATTCAGAAATGGGGTTCTTCAAGAGGCAGATAGGCCATGAAGGCTCCACTTTCATGGGTGCAATTAATGCCTATATGAAAGAGGTTCTAGGGAGCACTCTTATCCCTTCTATCATCTGGGGACACATAGAAGTCTCCATCTATGAGGAATGGGCCCTCACCAGAAATCAAATCAGCAGGCTCAACAAATCTGGTCCAGCACCTCAATCTTGGACTTCCCAGTTATTAGGGAACTGGTCTGTGAACAATAGATTTATATGGTTTATAAATTACTGTCTAAAAATTTTATTATAGTAGCCTAAACAGACTAAGATACAAAATACAGCCAATACCTGTTAACAAAATACTCAACTTGTGTAAAACAAAATACTCAGCAAGCTGAATATATATTATACTATATATTATAAATATTATATATGTGTTCTTTATATATATATAAATATATATAAATAAATAAATAAATATATATATATATATATATTTTTTTTTTTTTTCCCCCTAAACTTTCTTGCAGCTCCCCTATACATGGAACTACTAATGGCCAGTGTGACCTAAAATTTGATGTGTCAACTTCTGGGAGAACAGGGAACAGGCATGTGAAAGGAGCCCTTTCACTGCTCTAGTCTCACCCTTGCCTCTTGTCTTTAAATTCTGAAGCCTAAGAATACGATGGCTGGTACTACAGGCAAAATTGGGAGAAGCACAGAGATGTTTACCAGGTGCCCTAAAATTTGAAGCTGTTGAGCTAATCTCCAAACCATAGGTTTACCAGTTTCTGTTACAGAAATAATAAATATTCTTTTGACCTAAGTTACTGTCAGCTGGAGTTTTCTGTTATACACAGCCCAAAACATTCCTGTTACAGAGAGTGCATTAAAATTGAAAATTACTAAAACATGGTATTCATAAACTAAATAAATCTATTCTTGAAGTTATTTGACATTCTAAGTCAGTAGTCTATGGTCTGCTGAAAAACTTTGAAAAGTATTTACTAGGTATAGACATTTGAAATTTCTATTTTCTGAAAGTACCCTTTATTTTAGTGTATCAATAATGTTATGTTACTTTGATCATAATTTGATTTACTAATAGTCTTACTGTTTAATTATACAAGACTTTTGCTTTAACATTTTCAATTTAGCTGGTTTTGCCCCCTCTGACTAAGCTTACAAGTTGTCTTGTTTTCATTTCTATGTCTTAGTTACTTTTCTTGTTGCTGAGACAAAATACCTGACACCCAAAGTTAAAGGAGGAAAGGTTTATTTGGTTCACAGTTTGTAGAGGTTTCAATCCACGGTCAGCTGGCTCCAAGGCAAGGTGGCATGGGAGAGGGGCATCACAGAGGAGAAACAGTCCATGGAAAACAGGCAGGCAAGAGCACATTAGCCCTCTTTCTGTCTCTTATATTTTATGCAGGCTACCCGCCCTAAGGGTGGGTGTAGCACTCACACCCTCAATCCTAGCCAGAATTATGCCAAACCAATCAGTGGACTGATTTAGTAATCACACACCCTCAATCTCAGCATCACACGCTCTAGATCCAGCCACCTCTGAAATGCAACCCCCCCATGACTGCATAAGGCTTTGTGGGGACATCTAGACACAAGCCCTAACAGCCTATAATTTTTTTCAACTACTCCCTAATTGCCTCTTTTCCCCTTTCAGGGAAGCATTCAACATGCTATAAGGGTCACCAGGTTTAAGCTTTTTCTTTAGAA
>PVJO010024329.1:0-24543 GCA_004026905.1 Hystrix cristata | reverse complement strand
AAAAAAAAGAGTAGAAGGAAAACAATGGAAACAAAGTTTGTAAATAGAGGAAGAAGGGTTGAAAGGAGGGTAGAGGAATGGGAAAAAAAGAAAAAAGAATTAAGATATATTATGTACAAGTACAAATTCCCTGTGATGAATGTGATCATTATGTATGCAAAATGTACCAATAAATATTAATTTTTAAAATGTCTACCTAGATTGTCATACTGAAATATGTATTATTTCCCCACTGTGGGTAGGATCTAGTAGTAATGCCTGGAGGCATTAAGCAATCAGTGCTCCCCCTCTTGGTGGAACCTGTATTTGAAGATGCCCAAATTAGAGCTGGGGGTATAGCTCAGTAGTAGAGCACTTGCCTAACAGGCACAAGGCCCTGGGTTTGATCCACAGCCCCACAAAAGAAAAAAAAAAAAAAAGAAGCTTTAAAATGAACAAATTAAACAACATAAAATATAAAGAAAGGGCACCTTTACTATGATCTTAAGAGCTCAGGTTTTGTAATCTGATTGGATTTGGAAGGGAGATTCTTTTATCATTACTTCCCATTCCTTTTTAGGCTTGCATTCTGTGCCAGGCCTTAACATAGATGGAGGTTAATTCATTTGATAAAGGTCAGGTATGTGTCAGGCATGCTGCAGGACATAAAGATGACTGAGACCAATCTCTGTATAAGAGACCTTGATCTCCCAGGGAAATGGGTGGTGATAATGAGAGAGCACTGTCCATGCTTACGTATCTGTTTTAGTCACTTTCTTGTTGCTGGGACAAAATGCCTGATACCCACAAATTAAAGGAGGAGAGGTTTATTTTGGCTTGCAGTTTGTAGACGTTTTAGTCTTGTAGTTGGCTGGCTCCAAGGCAGGGTGGCATGCAGAGGGACATGGCAGGCAGGAAGCAGAGTATTCCATCGAGAGAGGAAGAGGGATTTAACAGTATATATACCCATCCAGGCCACACCCCACAGTGATCCACCTCTTCCCACCAGGCTTCACCTCCCAACATCACACCCAGCTAAACCATCAGTGGACTATCTAGTGTCACACACCCATCATCCAGTCATCTCCCAAAAGCCCCACCTATGAGCGAATGAGGCTTTGGGGGGGCATCCAGATATAAACTATAAAGGTATCAGATATCACATTTGATTTTGTAAGAAATGTTACATTTCAAATTAGTTGGGAAATGCTATATTAAACCAAGTTAAATAAAACTTGTAAATTGCAGGATTTTTCAGAACTGTTAAAATACTTCTGTGTTTGTGATCATCTCAAGAGGTTATAATAATTTGGGAAACACTGAATGCAATCCCTGTTTCTCAGGTTACCTTTCTTATAACATATCTTACTCCAGGTAAAATTTATTTTTGCTGGCTTCTTACAGAAAACCTTAGGAATAGCATAATATTTGGAATTTGGCAGTAGGGAGAGTAGAGATTTATATTTAATTAAAAGATCTTTTCTCCATCTTTAAATCACAAGTTTTGCTTTTTGAAAAGAGGTACCGTAACAGAAAGAGGTATGAAAGTAACTGTGAAGGTGAGAGAATCCTTAAGGAGCTTAAGGTTGGAAGAGCAGAGTTGCTAAGCTGGCTGTCTCTGCTCTCTCCCCACCTCCTTCCGGGGACCAGGTGGCATCGATGCAATGTCCTTCCTGCGGTCCCTGCTGCATTCACCTCGTGGGGAGAAGCGGCAGCGCAGATGGCAGCTGTGATTTTTCATCTCTGAAACTATTAACATACATACAAAGCCTGCTTCCGTTGTCAATTGAATTCAACAATCAAAATGATTCAATTGAACCATTTTAAAGAATTATTAAAGAGAAGTAGCAGCCCATCACCAAATAGCTAGCTCCTCAAATCTGCAGTAATTTTTTTTCTAATGTGTGTGTGGTTTGATTTCATGCAAGCTACTTTGAGACAGAATAAATACAGGCTGTTTTAGAACAAAGATACCTCTTAAGTCACTGTTATTTTTGTACAAAGTAACAGGATGCCTGGGAATTCTTAGGAGGACTTAATTTTCAGCTATATCGGATGCATCAGCAAACCAGCTATAGCATAAAGGAAGCAGAGCAGAAAAGGGGAGAGAGGACATTAGCTATTGCCGTTACCAACAGATACTTACAAAAGCTGATCTGAAACAGAACCTTGCTTTCATCAGAAACACTGCATAGCAGACACATGCTGAAACATGAAATAGCAGCATATGCTGTCATGTCAGGGTGTTAAGCGACTGGTGTAGATGGTATGAGAGTTCAGATAAGGTGTTAGGCAGACTGATGCTCTTTCCTTCCCCACAGAGATGTCCACATCCTAATTCCTGGAGCGAGCCTGGAAGTTACATTACATGGCAAAGGAGAATCAAGGTTGTTGATCAGCTGAACTTCACATAAAGAGATCACATTGGAGTATCATCTTGAACCCAATGGTCTTTTAACATGTTCCTACCAGTGTTACATGTACGACTGTCCCATCGGGCAGCTTGTACCACTGGTGGTACAGATGTATTGAATCACTTTTATTGGTTTTTACTAAGAAAATTAATAAAAAGCCACACGATGAGACAATCGTGCATATACCACCAGTGGGTCAAGCCTCCCAGCAGTGAGACAGATGAATTATGGCCCTGTCCTGACCGTGTTGAAGTATTAGAGGGAGTCAGCAGAAGAGGGAGGCCTGAGTCAGAAAGAGATTTAAAAATGCTGAACTGTTTGAGGAAAGGGCCACAAGCCAAGGAATGCAAATAACTTCAAGAAGCTGGAAAAAGTAAGGAAGTGGAATGTCTCCTGGAGCTTCCAAAAGGGACGTTGCCCTACAGATAATAATTTTATCCCAGTATAGACTCGTTTTGTATTCTGGCCTCCTGTAAGCTAACATATTTTTGTTGTTTTAAGCCACTAAATTAGTGGTAGTTTGTCATAGCAGCAATAGGAAACTGCTATGAGGATATTGAACAAAGAGAAAAAGTAATCAGGGTTGGCTTCATGAGAAAGTCGTTCTTGAGCCAGGCATTAGCTGTAATAAAGAGTCAGCCACAGTGGCTCAAACCTGTAGTCCCAGCTACTAGCAGGCTGAGCCAGAAAGATCACTTGAGCCCAGGAGTTTAAGGCCAGCCTGGGCAACATAATAGCACCCTATCTCAAAATAACAACAAACAAAAAAGAAGAAGAATAGTAGTATCAGAATTAGAATTTATGTTCTCAGTACTGAGCAAAGTTTTAATTCACTTACCCTCTATGAAGCCAGTATTCCACTTTGTGTAGATAAGACAAAGCTTAAAGAGAGATTAATGTGTGCAGTTGCTACAGTACACTACTGGTCACTGTGCGTAGTTGACAGCTGGTCTTTCAGTAGTATGGTGGGAGCTGGCACTTAACGGAGAGCTTGCCTACATGGGTCACACGCTAAGGATGTCCTGGCACTATCTCAGTTACTCCTCTCCAGGTTTATGACATGTCATCTGTAATTTTTCTGAGGCTTGGATTTATCTGGTTGGCAGTATGGCTAGGTTGAAAGAGAAGAGCCTGGAACTAGAAAATTCAGTCAGGAAATAATAGTCCAGGCAAGTGCTGAAAAGAACCAAAAATGAGGGTAGAGACAATGGGCATGGGAAGGAGGAAACTGACTGAGGCAGCCAATCTGCTTCTTTGTTGAAGTATAAATCTTATATTGAAAAACTTCCATCTCCAGTTTCTCCCTCCCTGTGATTAGGATGCTATATTTCAGTGAGTTGAGGGTCTTTATTAGAATTAACATGCTGTAGTCCAGACTTTACCACTTACCACAGGAGCATAGGGCGCAGGCATGTAAAGGTCTCTGTTGTACCTTATTTCTCTCCTGCTTGGTTACTCAGCCTTTTCAACCTAGAGAATAGAAACTTTCTTATGTTCAGCAGTGAGTGAGGTTAACAATAAGAAATATGTATTTATTTAAAACCTGCCGTTTAGTATGATATTCTAGTCACTATGGGATTCTCAAAAGTGAATAAAAGTCATTTTGGAGACATACCTGAACAGGGTGATCAAATGCAATTAGAAAGGGGAGGCATTGTTTGGTGCTAGTAATTTTGTAGAATGAGTACTGGCTTATTGTTAGATAGGTAAGTAGATACTGTACTGTAGATAGATAGATAGATAGTTTTCTCTGCCTAAATAAACAAACCACTTAAAGCTTGTAGAAACACCTTTGAAACTCTAATGCTTGATACGTAAAATTCTACTCACAATCTGCCTGCACAGAATCAGTTTTGCTATCTTTCAAAGAGTCACCAAGTTAAGATTCATGAATCCTAAATGCCTTATGTCATGTAAGGGGTGGGTTCATTGTTTTATTTAATTGGCTTATCATAAATGAAATGGTAGTGACATTGTTGTTGCAAATACAGACCTATAGTGGCCTACTGTTGGGAACACACAGTATATGAGAAATGTGCCACCAGGGAGTTCCATCCTTGTGCACATCATAGTGTTCTTACACAAATTTAGGTGGCAGGGCTTGGTCACGTGATACGACTTTTTGATGCAGTCAGGAGATGCAGTAAACACAAGTCATGTGAGGCTGCTCCCAGTGTAACATGATACACTGTTTTACAAAAAACTTTTTATAAGTAGAAGGAATACACTGTAAAATAACAATAGAAGTAAATGCATAAACCAATAATATGCTCATTAATTATCATTATCAAGTTTTACATATTATACATAATTGTATATGCTATACTTTTATATGACTGGCAGCTTACTGGCAGTTAGGTTTTTTATACTAGCATCACCACAAACATGTGACTAATGTGTTACACTATGATGGTGTTGTGGTGGCCATGAAGTCACTAGGCAATGGGAAATTGTCAGTTCCATTACAGTCTTTCTGGACTGCCATTGCATATGTGATCTGACATTGACCAAAATGTCTTTACAGACACATAATTCTCTTTCAGAGACTTGATAAAACTTTCGGTTAATATTAAATGGCACAAGAATTTATGTTGGAATGGTCTGTGGTTTTAAAATAAGATAGTAAGGCAGGCAGTGTGGTGTGCAGCTACTTTCACTAAAGCTAAAGCAGGTGGATTGTCAGAGACCAGCCTAGGGAGCACAGTGAGTCCCTTTAAAAAGATTCCTGCACACGCACACTTACACTCCCTACTCAGAACTTGATGATAATGCTTGGAAGTGTGCTACAGAATCTCTTCATAGGCTATACTCCTCCGAAAGAGAAATTTTGTTCCTCCAAAATGAGATAGAAGACAAATTCCCTACTACCTTCTTCTTTATTGTGAGTATATCTGTATATGTTCGTCATGGAAATTGAGTCTTGCCCCTAGTTTCAAAGAATGATTTACCATCTCTCACTTGTGACTTTGATTATTAAAGTTAGTCCTCACTCAAGGAAGTTTAATTTTTTGTCTTCAGTTAAGTGATCAAAGCCAGATCATCAAAGCCTGAATATATTACAACAGATTCTTATGGTAGGTTCTGAGTTGGCCATTCTTCCTAGTTTTAATCAAAGCAAAAGGTGACGTTTGCATTTTTGCCATCTCCATTTCAAAATGTTTGTCATTATTAGACTCAGAATCACCCTGTATGATTCCACATCAGTGGGCTCTGTCTGGCCATTCCCAAAAGCTGCGTTCCTGCCTATGTAAGTGATATAACACCTAAATACGTGAACATTGGAATCTCATACACCTAGATTACTTAGGACCAGAAGTTATCATGAAAGGAAAATATGTATAATCTAGAATTCCCACACAGTCTCTGACCTACAATAGCTTCTTACCACTCCCTCAGTTCTCCAGTCCCCTCGATTCACTTACCATGGCTTCCCTCTTTGCCACCTCCATTATCTCAGTTACCCACACAGAGCCATCAACAGACTGGCTCAGCTTGGCTTTGTTTTCTGTTTGCAGATTTTTTTTCCCATTGCTTCAATTAGCTTATTGACCATGAGTGTAACAAAGGCTGTGTGTGTGGACATGTGTGGACGTGGACAGCAGAATGTTCAAAACCAGCAGACTTTACATGATTTTGCCACTGTGCTAACCCTCACATTGAGAATGTTTGTCTTTGAGTGAGCTAAATCACATGCTCTGCTTGGGGTGTCCCTGGAGTTAATAAGTTATGTGCAGCATTTGGCAGAACTTTGAGAGTTACAGCATTTTGTTTTTAATAACATTTTTCATAGGTGAGACTTTGAGCTAGTAAGTTATTCATGTGATTTCTAAATATGCAAGAGTTCAGAAAGCCTCTGCAAGTATATTTT
This sequence comes from Hystrix cristata, assembly GCA_004026905.1. Taxonomy (NCBI): domain Eukaryota; kingdom Metazoa; phylum Chordata; class Mammalia; order Rodentia; family Hystricidae; genus Hystrix; species Hystrix cristata. Next base: position 18,282 of record PVJO010024329.1, on the reverse strand, counting down.
CTCCTAATTATTTAAAAATTAGAAACTAAAACAAATTGAGGGAATGTGCTAAAGAGTATTTGATTTGAAATAAATAAAATTCATACTCTAAAAGCACTGTGTATAGCCAAGATGAAATTTCTGCATTTGCTATTGATCTGATCTCATTCTTAAGGGGATTTTATCTAAATGTTTTGTTATTGTTGGCAAGAAAGCAGAGCCCAAATCTTCCCTCAGTGATTTGTTTTTCTCAGTCTTGGCTTCTGGACCAAAACAATAACAACTTACTATTTTGCCAGAAATTTCACATTTCCTCTAATGTATTTCTTCAAAATTGCACAATATTCTTGGCTATCATAGAAATTACTTTGCTTAAAATATACACATTTTTTACAGCACAAGAGTGCAAGAGACACAGATACATACCACACACAGACACGCAAATACCCTCCACATATTTTTGTGTATTCAAGCTAAAATTTGGCTCTCTGGCAAATCCAGTTACTTATGTATTTTGAGAAAAAAGAGATGAAGCTGAGAACATGTGTTTCAATTTGTTTCCCATTATCAAGAGATGAGGAGTGGGGAATATTCTACGTAATGGGTAATTTACCCTGACCTTCAAATTGTCAACTGTATCAGCTTCTCAGAATAATGTGATATAAACACTATGCATGTTTACATAGGAATCATAACACTAAGAGTGAATTTGGGGGAAATATCTAAAATATTCTTAACCGGTCATTTTCTGGGTTTTAACTACTAGTTCAGTGGAGATGTACTATGGAAAGGCATTTGTGTTTTCTTAGAGCAGAAAGTGTAAAAATGACTGTAGAATTTCCTGTTTCATCCAAGAGTGAAGGAGAGCTGTGAGCCATTCGCTTCCTGAGTGGCTGCGTTCCAGCTGTGCAGACTGGTCATAGCACATCTCCCAATCGGAATGGGCCTGGAGGGAAGCCCTTGAATGGTGAGGCTTGTTTACATGCATCGTGCCTCTGTTTCTCCCTTCTGCCTAAACAAACTGTGCGAAACTAGGATCACAGCCACAGCAAAAGACCTTCTGGGCAGAATTTTAGTTCATCTTTAGCCACAGGTAAGAGTTACTGCTTCATTTTATGAGGATAACTGATCCTTGTCTAGTTTCTAGGTTTACTTTTTTTTTTAGCAAAACTAAAACCCAGAGAGGAATTTTTTTTTAAATGCTTACAATATAACCGAAATTTTATTTAAGGGAGTGGTAAAACTAAGTTGAAATAAGACAAAGTTTTAAACAATGCTGTAATATTAAATCAGTGAAGAGAAATTAGAACCAGAAGCGTCAATATTATACACTTGGAGAGCATTATATCTAAACAAACATGTTTTATTGTGAATCTTTCTTGTTAATCTTTCAGAAACAATGTCTTAGTGTGTACTGACTGGCTTAAAAACATTTTTGTTAACCCATTCAGAAAGAATGGTTCATACATTTAGTGTGTAAGTCCTATTCCTTTTTTCCCCTGTATTTCTCTCTAGAAGTTTTTAGAGTATATTTTCATTATACTGTTTATACTGCTCTGCCAGCAATAAAACTAAGAGTAAAAAAGAATTTCTGACTAATCCTAGCTTTACCATTAAATTCTGTCTTGCTAGCATTAATTCAGAAGATACCCTAGGAATACCCTAGGAGTATTTTATATAATATTCCATAAGATTTTTTTTTGAAGAGTAATTGCATAGGACTGTATTGTGGTTTGTATATAGCTTTCTGTTATTAATTCTTGCATAACATGGATGATTTTTCACTTTTTTATTATTAAGCATGTACTGGAAAAATTGTTACTCAGATTTTTAAGTCTGCTGGGCATGGTTGCACTTGTCTGTGATACCAGCACTTGGGAGACTGAGTCAGAAGATAACTACGAGTTAGAGGCCAGCCTCGGCTGCATAGTGAGTTCAAGGCCAGCCCAAACTTCATAGTGAGACCCTGTCTCAAAAAATAAACAAACAAACAAAAAAGGATTGTGTGTGGGTTTTGTGGTTCTCTTGTATTTGATAGTCCAGCTTAATAGCATTTTGTAGAGGTCTAGAAAAGCACTTTTGAAAACGTCAGGCAGCTCTGCTCTTATTTCTAACCCTATAGCAAGATTCCTCACTCAACACTTTTGACATATTGTATGAAATAATTCTTTGGGAGGTTGTTTTGCTGTTCATTGCAGGACACTTAGCATCTCTGGTTTGTACCCTCTAAAGCTCCTATATTCCCAGTTGAGACAACCAAAACGTGTGTGGGGGCGGGGAGAGATTACACCTAATCATTGGTGAAACACTGAAATCCAACTTCTGGATTTTCTGGGTTATAGAGAGTTAAGGGTGAGGCTGTTCTGGTCTTAGTGTATTTGCAGATGTTGTAGTTGATTGCTCATCTTATTCCCCTCCCCATTCTGTTAAAATCTGCCAACCATGATTCACGGAATGATTTTTTTGAGTTGAGTAATCTGTGGCTTTTCTGTTTCCTTACTTTCCTTCCCTAGCTAAATCTGTTTTGGTTTCAGCAAAGTGTTTAACACAGCAAAGATCTTTTAAATGAAATAATATTTGTGATGATATATTTTCCAAGTCGATGATTTTAACAAACCATAAAAAGTTTCTGCTCCTGTCCTTCATTGTGTCCCTTCTGCCTCCCATTGGCAAGTCCTCTCCACTCTGAGAAGGAGCAGTGTCCAGGAACACAGCTACCTTGTGACATCTAATGGTATGGCAGCTGCTATTTAAGAACTTCTTTTCAACAGCTTTTTAAGACCATTTGACTTACAACTGTCTCTTTCTTTACAGATCGCAACGAACGAAATAAACCAGAGCATCGTTCTTCCAGGTATGAACTTATAGTATTTAGTAATTCTGTATATAAAGATTCTTATTTGAAAAACACTGGAGGCAATACAAGTGTCCCATCTGGTGTTACTGTACATTGGAACCTTCTGTGGCATTCGGAGAAGCTTCCCAAGGGAAATATTTTTCCTTCTCTGAATAAAATGTCTTTATAAAATTACTGACTACTCAGAAGACATGTTTTACTGTGATAGTTCCTATCAGTGACGGATATATATTCATAAAAGATGATTCTCATTTGCTTCCTTTTGTGACTGACTTTGTTCTCCTCCCTTTAATCAGTATTTTTATAAGTGTATATTGCTCTTTTCGTAATTCTACAACTAATACAGGCCTGGGAGTATGGTTCAGCGATAGAGCTACTTGCCTAGCATGCACTGTGTACTATCCCCAGCACTACAAACAAAACAAAACAAAACTCCAATATAACCTTATTGTAGAAATTCAGAAAATATTTTTAAAAATACAAAAAAATGAAAAAACTAAACAAAATCTAGCGTGCCTTCCAACAACCAGAGATGACTGGCTAATCTTAAGATTTTGTTATATTTCTTTCTATGCTTTTTATAATGCACGCACGCAAACACACTCAAATTCTTTTAAATTCTTTGAGGTAATTTCAAATGGCCAGATATACCACTTAAACTTCACACCTACACTGAGTGTTTCAGCCAACCTTCACTGACACTGAAGAGTATTTCTAAAAATCTTTTCAAACTTGTAAAGGTAGAAATCTGTCTGACTTTCTCTCCTACATAAGACTGACAGGCTCTATTAGATATATATATTTTTTAATTTTTAGTTTTATTAGTACATTTTTTGCAGTACATGTGTTACATTCATCATGGGAAGTCAGTACATGTGTTAACACAAATAAGTTATTTTTACTTCCCCTTCCCTCCCTGTATTAGATATTTTAACCCAGTCATATGAAAGTGTAATTTTTCTAATATTAATTCCTCCTTATGCTATATTCCATCACTTTATTTTTTTTTCTTTTCTGTTTTTGTTTGTTTGTTTTTGGTTTTTGGTTTTTTGAGACTTGCTATGTGATTCTGTCTGGCCTTGAACTCACTATATAGCTTATGCTAGCCTTGTACTCACAGCAATCCTCCTGCCTCAACCTCCTGAATGCTGAGATTATAGACATGTGCCACCATGCCTGGTCTCAGCCTCTTTCTTTTCTTTTCTTTTTCTTCCTTTCTTTTTTTTCTTTTCATTGTGGGAACCGATAAAACGGTAATAATACATTCATTAGATTGGATTGACTGGTCCGATAAACCAAATTCTTGGTCAGGGGATCAAACCCTACACTGCGTTGACCTCAGTGAATAAAAATATAAAATCTATGTTGGGTGTGATGGTGCATGCCTATAGTCCCAGTACTCAGGAGGCTGAGGCAGGAGAATCACTGCAAATTCGAGGCCAGCTTGAGCTACATAGTGAGTTCGGGGCCAGCATGAGTTAGAGTGAGACCCTGTCTCAAAAAACCTTAAAAAAATATGCGTGTGTGCGTGTGTGTGCGTGTGTGTGTGTGTGTGTGTGTGTGTGTGTGTGTGTGTGTGTACACACAGGGGTAGACTGTGTATGCACTTCTCCACTTCTCAGAAAAGTTCTTTTCCTCAACTTCTTCAGCTTCTCAGAAAAGTTGACGTTCTCAGAGTAGAAAGTGGCAGTGAAGGGTTGTTCAGTGTGTTCAGCAGGTCCCAGAGGGCAGAATGCCCATCCATGGGTGGAATGTTGAGGGGATGGATTTCTGCACTATGAGGAAGAATTTCCTGTTAGAACGGATCAGACATAGAAGGGGCTGCTCTCTGAGCGACTCTGTCAAGGAAAGCTAACTATGCTGCCTAGGAATAAAAATAGAGAAGATTCCTGCCTAAGAAATTCATTATTCTGGATGACTCGAGCCTCTTGGCTTACTTAATAGCCGATAAATATCTATGGGGAGTCCCTATTCCAGCTCTTGCCAGAATTGAAAACAGGAAAAAAGGTTTAGCATTTATTGTTTTGGATTTATCTGCACAATCTCTGAGTCTCCTTACCCTGAGGTCAAGATTGGGTCTTCAGATGGTTTTTGTTTCAGGACATGCTGGTGATACTCTTGAGAGACTTGAATTTTTTTGGAGGGGAGGGGACTGTATAGTAAACCCAAGGGCACTCTACCATTGAGCTGTGTTCCAACCCCCTCCCCCCTGCCTTTTAAAAATATTATTTATTTTGCAGTACTAGAAATTGAACCCAGGGCCTTCACACCAGGCTACATCCCCATCCCTTTTTATTTTTCTTTTTACTTGAGACAGGGTCTTGCTAAGTTGCCTGGCCTGGGCTCAGATTTGTGATCTTCCTACCTCCCCCTTCCCAGAGTGCTGCTGTTACCAGCATGCACCACCACACTCAGTGTATTCTGATTATCCTTTGTCAAGTTCTCCAGGACTGTGCTATTAGTCTTGGTAACCCTAGCAGTAGTAGTATGGCTGGTCCACAATAAGCACTACCAAATAACTGTTGAATAAATGAATGCCAACTGTATTTCAAGGAGAGAAAGGTTTGTGTCAATATTTTTTATCTTGCAAATTGGGAAGACCCCAACTTTCCAAATCTTGCCCATGATTGTTATTGAGTGTGTTTGTTAACAACAGCAAGGAAGAATGCCCCATAAGAAAAAAAAAAGTTTTTTGAAAAAAACCGTTATTTTCTTTACAGGGTATCTCCTGAGACCAGGGAACTGTTCTGTCCTCAGGCAGGCAGGGCCACCCCCGCCAGGCTAGCAGTATATCATCAAGCAGATTAATATCTGCTGCATCTACAGGCAGAAAGAAGGAAATATAAACAAAATCACTTAATTTCAGTATTTTTTTGGTTCTCCTCAGGCCACTTGGTAAGAAGACTGATGGGCTGGGTGCTCAGCAAGGATAAGAGAAATGCATTTGTCTTGTTTGTGTTTTACAAAGCCAAATACTCCTATAGCTTTCAGTGAGAAGTGCATAAATCTAGATGTCTGCCTCTTCTTTCATTTTAGTGCTGAAATAAGAAGGAAGGCATAACTCTTGTCAAGTTAAGGGGAAAGTTTAATCAAGTATAGGCCAACTGTAAAGAACCCAAGCTAAAAAGTACTGTTGTAAGCATTTTTAAGGGGTATGGTGGGTGTCTTGATCACTTGGTTTGATGTTGGGTTTTTAAAATTACTATTATTTGCTTCTTGGCGACTGGTCAGTTTGGAAGTCAGAAATACATACCTCAATTCTTATTTGAGCCTTACTAGCTTAAACACACCACTCCTCAGGTTGATGTCCCCCAGAAAATCAGTGTGTCAAGAAATAAATGTTTGGCAGGAGCATGTAGTTCAGTGGTAGAGCAGCTGCTTAGTGTACTTCAGGCCCTCTATCCAGTCTTGAGTTTCAGAAACGGAAAAAGAAATGTTTGTGTACAAAACATCTGTGAAATGATGAGTTAAACAGAATTAAACGTGTTTCTTTACTGTGATACTACTCAGACTCGTTGATATTCTAAAGTGCAGTATAAAACTCCAAGTGATATGTATATTACATGTCACTTAAATTATTTTTTGAATTTATAACTTCCTATCTCAGACATGACTATTAATAACATCCAGAAAAAATGCCATGGAGTAGCAGTTTGGGAAACTAATTAGAAGGAAGTGGGAGCTAAAGATAATAAAGAATGTTAAGTCCTCTAGCAATCAGTGCCATGAATAGAAAATTAGGAACTCTTTTTACTACACCACAAGCTTTAAATAATAGATTTCAATGACTTATGGGGTCTGTGTGACTAGCTACTTCATCGCAAATGTTTTATCTACTACAAGAGAATAATTTACAACATTAAAAAAAGAAAGTAGTGAAACAAAGAACTTTAACTATATTTCTCAAAAGTTATCATTCTAATTTTGGTCTTCCTAAAGTCTTTTTAAAACCACCTGTCATAGTCTCCTTTGATACTCATTCATGAAAATCAATGGAATTTTATTTAAAAATCACAAAAATTTAACCATGCAAATTCAGTATAATGATTCTAAAGTTTATAAGAAGAGCAAAAATAACCAAGGCAATTTTGAAGGCCACGAAAGGAAAAGGGACCCTGATAATTAAGACACTGTTCTGTCAGCAAATAGATAAGAGTCACCAAACAGAATTGAGAGTCCACAAACAGACGTGGCTACATACAGCTCTCTATCCTCATATGACAGAGTTGCCTTAAAATCTCTAAGAGAGGGGCTGGGGATTTAGCTCAGTGATTAGAGTGCTTGTCTTGTAAGCACAAGGGCCTGAGTTTGATCCCCGGCACCACAAAAAAAAAAAAAAAAAAAAAAAATCTCTGAGAGAGATGGCAGTGCCAACAAATTGTGCTGGAGGTTGGGGATTTAGCTCAGTGGTAGAGCACTTGCCTGACAAGCACAAGGCCCTGAATTCGATCCCCAGCACCCCAAAAAAATTAAAAATAAAAAATCTGGGTCTTTGATTCATTCGCCAGGTGTAGTGGCACACACCTGTAATCCCAGCACTAAGGAGGCTGAGGCAGGAGGATTGGTGTGAGTTCAAGGCCAGCCTGGGCTACATAGTGAGTTCAAAGCCAGCCTGGACTACATGGCAAGACCCTCTTTAAAACAGCAACAACAAAAATGGTGCGGGAGCAATTGATCATTCATGTTTTTAAAAATCTTCATGAAATTTTGTTTTATGATGTAATCTAAAACATGAAAGTAAAGAAATAAAACTAAAATGTTTTGAAGAAATGTCTAAGAATGTATGACTTTAGGACAGGAAATAAGTTCTTTTCTTTTTGGTGCTGGGGCTTGAACTCAGGGCTTTGCACTTGCTAGGTAAGCACTCTAACCGCTAAGCTAAACCCCAGCCCCTGGGAATAAGTTCTGAAACAGAGCTCAAGTGCAAAGGGTAAAGGAAAAAGATGAATAAATCTGAGTGAAAATTTAAGTGCATGAATACATCAAAAGCATGTAAAAAGGAAAGTCATGACCGTGCAATGCATGTAAACAATAAAGGTTAGTATCTAGGGTACTGCACTTAAGAAAGAAAAAAACCTCAGTAAAATGTGGGAAGAGTTAAGAAAAGGTGAAACCAGTTGAATGAGGCCCTGGGTTTCATCCCCAGCGCTGCCAAAAAAGAAAACAAAAAGTACTAATATGATAATGAACTATTTTACTTCTATTGAGATGGCACAGAAATTGCAAAGACTGATAATGTCAAGTCCACGTGAGAGTTTGTAATTTGGTACAACAGTGAGGAAGACGTTATTCAAGCCCATAGAACAGATTTAGGGATCACTGCAGTCAAATTTTGCTATAGGTGAGAGAAGTTGGGCCCAACTCTGAATATATCATGGGCAAGTGAGGATTTATAATCAAAAAGTAGAGTGGGAACAGTAGGTGGAAAACTTCTAAGAAGAAACATCAGAGGTTAAGGGGACCCTGGCCAAACTGACTAACAATTTCTTGCTGAAGATAGGCCAGGATGATCAGACATGGGGAGTCGGAATGGAGATGGTGGAGGGAGAGGATCTCAATTAGATGCGATGGGTCATCAGACACTGAAGAGGAGAGGGTTCTTCCTAGAATGACTTAGCAGTGTTCCAAAACTGGATTTTTTAAGGAAGTCCACAGATAAGTCTATGAGAGGTTTCTAGAGCCCAATTAAAATTTGGGAAAGAATTTTTTGTCAGTTTAGAGTAGCACTGTTTGGGTTAAGGGAACTACAGCTCTATATGATAACAGATAAATCTCAAAAATACAGTTTTGGCTGATACGAAAAAAAGCTGTGGAAGGATAGGTACAGTATTACACCATTTTTGTAAAGCAGAAGTCAACAAATTGGCTAGATCTAGCCTGCCACCTCTGTTTCTGAAGTTTTGTGGGAGTTTGGGACGCCCATTTGTTTGCATATTGTCTCTGACTGCTTTCACCTCCTACCTAACAGCAGAGTTGTTGCCAACTGGGACCATTCGGCACAACACATTACAGTACTTAAAGTGTATTTTTGTGATTAACTACATCTATTAAAAGTATAAAAACATACATAGAAACAGTAAATAGTTTAGGATAACTATTATCAAAGGAATGGGTCAGGAAAAGTACCCAGGAACTTCAAATAAATTTATGCTGCTTTATTTCTTAAGATAAGTTATAGCCTTTCAAAGTTATCTATACTTTTTTTTAAAGTCTGGAAATATACATAATATTTTAAAAGGCCCTCAGGAGAGACCTTGAGTCCTATAGGACTGGATAAAGATGTTTTTACAGCATAAGGGAACGACTGAGAGAAAACATCATTTCTGAAAGAGGAAAATAAAAAAGAAGAAATACTCAAGAATATTCAGGAGAGCACACAAACACTGGTTCCATTTTAGCTCGACTCATAGTCCTGCTCCCATGTTATCCTTTACTAGAAGCACCTTAACGTTTGACTTTTTTTTTTTTCTTTGTGATGGGGATTGAACTTAGGGCCTTGCACTTAGTAGGCAAGCACTCTAACCACTGAGCTAAATTCCCAGCCCCTACTAGGTAAAAGAAAGATAATATTCAAAAGAGAGGAGAACTAGAAGGGGAAAAGAAGGAAGGGAAAAGGGAAAGAAAGGGAAAAAATGGAAAAATGTAAATAAACCTGCTATAAATAAGGAAAGAGGGGAACGGAAGGGAGGGGTAGGGAATGGGGGGAACCAAGATACATCACGTATAGGTACAAAATAACCATTATAAATGGATCATTATGTATACAGTGTACCAATGTATACAATGCATGTTCTTGGTAAAAAATAAAAATTTAAATAAATAAACAAATAAATAAATAAATTCCCAGCCCCTGACAACATTTTTTTTAACAGTACAAAAATATATGACATCTGCTTTTATTACTTCAATAACTTTTAATTAAGAGTCTGGTGGTTCAACGTCTAGTCCATCTGTGTGTGTGTGTGTGTGTGTGTGTGTGTGTGTGTGTATGTGTGTGTGTAATCAAGTAATATTTAGAATAAGGATATGTGTGTGTGTGTGTGTGTGGTATGTGTTTATATAGTAACACCTATGTTTCTTTTCTGCCAACTTGCCTTTCTTAACATATTTTAGGTTTACCATGCCAGTTTCCACTTCTTTATTTTTCAAACTACCACAGAAAATTTTTCAGTGTAGCTATATTATAATTTTATTTAACCAGTCCCTTATCAACAGCATTTAGGTTGTTTCCAGCCCATTACTGTTAGAATTATAATGCTGCAGGAAGCATCTTTATGTTGGTATCTTTGTGCGTAGATATGTTTGGAAACCATTGTTTCTTCCAAGGCAGATTTTTTCCTTCATTCATAATTACTTTAAATTTTAAATGTTTATATGTCCTACATGTCTATTTTCTCCCCAGATCTCAGTTTCATGGTGCTATGGTATTGTTCCAGGTTTAGTGGGGCCCATTACAACACCCTTCCCATGGTGTGTCTGGAAATACCACCGCACTCAGGGAAGGACTCAAACTCAACATACAGAATACAGTATTTGTAACACATAGTTCAGTGCACCCAGAATTAAGAGTTAGTTGTGTTAAACTTGTAGCCATCACTTTATCATTAAGAATTTAAAAGGATCTTGGTTCTCTGCATTAGAACTCTGTTGTTGATCTAATAAAGATGTTGAGGATTTTATTTTTGCAGTTTACATCGTCACATTATAGTTTTAAATAGCATAGCTAAAAGCAAAAGATTTAACTTGTTTTTGCTTTTCTCCTTTCTAAATACGTCTATTAAAATGTTGTGCTCTGCTGGACTTAGTTTAACTACTGTAATTCTGTAGCATTTCCCTGCCCATATGTTTTGATTCCTGTGCCACTATAAACTATAGCTTGTGTGTAATTACTTTCTGGCAGTGTGTTTTGTAAGCTGTAAGAGAAACATTACTTTTGCTATAGCATCTGTAATACAATAAACAAGGTGAAAAATTAAAGTGTATGCAGGTTTTGTGGGGAGAAATTCCTCTTTTAAGTGAGAAATCTGAAAGGATTATTAACATTTTATATCATCCTACAGAGAATATATATATTGTGTTGTTTTATTGTGGTTTTGAGAAATGTGACTTTAGCATTTCCCCCTAGTGTTATGGGAATGAAGTTGAAATACTTATATTGGGTATCAGTTGGGTAATTGAAGAGTTTTATCAGCTGGCCTACCACTGTCATTGTAGTAGTGTGGAGGCTTCTCTGATGTTTTTTTCAAATTAAACTATCAGCAAGTGGTGAACTTTGGAACAGCAGCTGGTCCTGTATTTATTACTTTTTCTCAAGATGAACATGTGTGGCTACCCATTTCTCAGTAGTCCAGAGAATATATGGAAGTCCTGGCACTTACATTTTTTTCTTCCTAATTCTTTGCTCTTTTCCGTGGGTGATATCGTATATTAGTTCTTTACCTTTCTACAGTGTAATTTAGAAACAGTTATTTACACACTTTTACAGAGTCTGTATTAAAGTGCCTTTAGTTGAGTGAACTTCGTATACATCACTGCAGCTCTCAGTCTGTTCATAGGTAATGGTTTTACCCTAACTGTTAATAAAGATCTTTGTACAACTGGACTTCAAATATTTCCCCTTACCAGCATAGAATATACCACATTCCTCAAATGTATCAATTAGGACTAATTCCTGGAAGAATCTTAGTCTAGACTGAATTGGTAAAAAGTCCCTCAGTATTGTGGTCACCTCCCATCTCATTAACAGTAAACTCTTGGTCAGAAATCAGTCTTGTCTCTGTATGTAAAACTCTTTTCAAAATCAAAAAATCAGACCTGATCCCAGGAATACAATTCCAGGACTGGAAGCTTCCTTGTTGGTGAGGAGCTTTTCTATATAACCAATCTAGTCTCATTCCAGGGGTAGGCTGTCACTAGAGATGCGGAGAATGTCCCTTGTACACCACTTCGGCTGCACAAAAGACCAGCATCCCAAGAAGTGTTCTGTTCTGTGTGGTTCTCCCTCCTTTGGAACAGGAGGATTGAAAATTAGTACCCTCTGGTAATTAAGAAAATAAAAGGATAGAAGGAAAGTTTCAGTTGTCTTGAAATCTTCAGAGTAGCCTGATGCCTAAAGGACAGACATCCCCTCAATCGCAAAGCTCTTCCCTCAAGATATTGTCCTGGTGTGTTGCCCCTGGCAGACAGTCCAGGGATGCTGTTAAGGGATGACAGGAGGACTTAAAAGTTTATCACCATCTCTTGCCTAGTCGTTTCTCTAGTAGATTCCAAAGAGAAACTCAGGTCAAAAAAGTCCTCAGAAACAGAACTGTACTCTTCTAAATTTTTCCATGTGGTGAATTTCTGTTTTTAATACCATTGGTCTTTTTATTTTTTTTTTATTTTATTTTTTTTTTTTTGGTGATGCCGGGGATTGAACTCAGGGCCTTGTGCTTGCAAGGCAAGCACTCTAATCACTGAGCTAAATCCCTAGCCCCCCCATTGGTCTTTTTAAAAAATAACTTTTAGTGGTCTGGGGATTACCTACCAAGCACAAGACCCTGAGTTCGATCCCTAGCATCAAAAAAAAAAATTTTTTTAAGAAATTATATTTATTCTATTTATAAAGCAGAATATGTTCATTATAGAAAATTTTGAAAAGAAAATCTGCTATAGTTCTATCTACCTATAGTTAATTACTGTCAAAATTTTTTTAATTAGTGTATGTTTATAATACTTCTTAGTTACATTCTTTTTGGGAGGTTGGTACATGTGTATGGCATATCTTGATGCTTTTACATCTTAATGTAGTTTTTCTGGTTTCAAATAGACACTTAGAACAAGGCTAATGAACATACTATTTTTAAATTATTTTTTATTTCATGATATTATGAACATTTTCCCATTTCGGTAAATATTGTTTAAAACTATGGTTAAAATTTTTTACTTTAAAAATTATACATACCTATTGTGTAAAGTTTGTAAAATCACCAAGAAAAAATTAAAATCACTAACAATCCATTAATTATTAGTTCAGCCTTTTTTCTCTGCATATTTGGTATACTTTTTAAAAATGTAATTGGAATGTAGTATATAGCTTTTTTTCCACAGAGCAATAATTTGTAAATATTTCCCATAACATGATTTTTGATGGTACTGTACCATGTAGGTATACCAAACTTTAGTATTTCTATTGTCAGACATTTCGATTAGTTCCAGTTTTTTACTGTTGTAAATGATACTATGCTAAAATTCTTACACTCGTGTTTTTATAAACCATCACTGATTTTCTCCTTATGGTAAATTCCTAGCAGTGGAATTAATGGAACAAAAAATATTTAAACATTTTAAGACCGTATATATAGACAATCCCTCACTTATGAGTGCACTTAAGGTAGGTTAGGCTAAGCTAGGGTGTTTGGTAGGTTAGATGTTTTAATATATTTTTTTATTTATGATGTATTCAATTTATGATGAGTTTCTTGGGATGTCATCATGTCCTTAGTCTAGGAGCATCTTTACTACTAAACTACCTTAGTAAAATTTTGCCTCCTCATATTATAACATTCTTTGAAGGGGGCTGGGGATTTACCTCAGTGGTTAGAGTGCTTTCCTAGCAATCGCAAGGCCCTGAGTTCGATCCCTGACACCAAAAAAAAAAAAAAAGGAAAAATTCTTTGAAGATCTTCCTTTGCCTTGTATTACATAAAGATGTACCAGAAGAAAATATGTAACCAATAAGAATATTGGCAATAAGCCAGATGTGGTGGCATGTGCCTGTAATGCTATCACTCTGGGTGACTGAGACAAGAGGATTGAAAGTTCTATCTCAGCCTGGGCAACTTAATGAGACCCTGTCTCAAAATTTAAAAAAAAACCAAAAGGACCGGGGATGCAGTAATAACAGCTCAGCGCAAAGGCCAGGGTTCAATCCCCAGTGCTAAAAGGGCAGGGGCATGTATATGTATATGTGCATGTATGCACTAGACAGCAGAGCTCAGTGGTAGAGTACTTGCTTGCAGCATGCACAAGGCTCTCTTCAATCCCCAGCACGCCCCCACAAAAAACAGTGTTTCAATATAGCTCATATTTGTGTGCTAGAATAATCAGATTTGTTGTCTGTGACCCATTTCTGTAATTTTTATTCCCGACCTCCAAATAAATCTTTCTAGTTGGGTCTTGGCCTAATTCATGTGCCTGAAAACGCATGTGCCTGGAGCTTTCCAGAGGACATTCTGAGGACATTCAGGAGCTGGATCACCTGAATTAGAGGCATAGATGCCACTCATGTCCCCTTAAACCCATAAGTGAAATCAGAGCTGTCTGCGTTTTAGTTTGGGAAACTTTTAGGTGTCCGAAATGAATGCAAGAGTACCAACAGATGGAAGGAGAGAAGGGAAGGAGATGAAAAATAATTAAGATGTGATACATACACATATGAACTCCACATGGTAAATATAATCATTATGTACTGTAAATATGTACTAATAAAAATTTAATTTAAGAAAACAAAATAAATGCAAAAAGATACTCTGAAGTCATGCCCAGGGTTGGAGAACATTAATACTTTTTCAGTTGTTTTAGGCTCTGCCCATGTGGGTAGAATCACATAGAACCATTCTGAGAGGCTGTGAACAGTGTGGAACCTTAAATTCATACATCAAATTGCTTCTTTTTTTTTTTTTTTTTTTGAGACAGGATCTCACTTTGTAGTTCAGGCTGCCCTTGAACTCACTATGTACTCCAGGCTGGCCTTGAACTCAGGGCAATGCTCCTGCCTCTACCTCCCAAGTGCTGGGATTACATGCATGCAGCACTACACCTGGCAAGTTGCTTCAATTTAAATCCCTACTCTATCATTTAGGAGCTAGGTTTCCTTGGGCAAGTTCCTTAATATTTCTTTACCTCTGTATCCTCATTTATAAACGGAGCTAATTATAATACCTCTTTGGCTTATTTTGATAATTATTTAGTTGCCTCTTTAGTCAGGGAAACAGAAGCAGTAGTAGATGTACATTAAGAGACTGATTGATTGCAGAGAATTAATTCCATACTTGGATAGTGCCTGGCTACATGGCCCTGCTTCATGTGAACTGATAAAGTCTGGGACTGTCAGAACTGTTGAGTGATCCCAAAAGCATCTTTTTTCTTTTTTCTTTTTTCTTTTCTTTTTTTTTTTTTGTACTGGGATTTGAATCCAGGGCCTTTGCCCTGAGCTACATCCCCAGACCTTTTTTATATTTTATTTTGAGACAGGGTCTTGCTAAGTTACCCAGACCGGGCTTGAACTTGTCCTCAGAGTGCTGAGATTACAGGTGTGCACCAACATACCTGGCTCCCACAGGCTTCTGACATAGTGATAAGATATTATCTTTGACCAATTGAGGAAAAGATACAGATTTGGCCTACTGTTAGTACTGATTTTTCCACATGGATTAACTTTGTTTTGGGAAATAAATTACCTTGCTTTGAGAATAAACCCTAATCACCCTCCCTGAATACAGGATCTTATCTTTGACTTTTAACCAGGTAATTCAGTGGTAAAAGCAGGCCACTCTGGTAAAATAGTTAGTGGAAAAAGTCCAGTAGATGTCAAGATGGTGGCTGGTGATCTTGGGATTCAAGGCTTTTAGGAATTACTCTGGAAACAACCCCTGTAACTGATCCTTTTGTAGACTTTCTAGGTGACATTCCAGTGTGCTGGTCGCTTCTGTAGCTTTGAGCAAGGGGCGCTGATGCAGTGCCACAGAATCTTACCTTGTGCCCTGGTCATGGTTGCAGTACAGTTGGTACTTGCTAAGTCTCCAGTCCCAACTGAAGGAGAGGTACCTATGGCCAGGCTTCTCCATGGTCCTGCCCCCAATTGCCATCGCTGGAAGGCCTCTGGCCTATACACTGTACTGATCACATTCTTTCTCTCAAAAGTTTAAATTAAAAGACACAGAGCTTAGGTTTGGGCTTGATGGGACATTTGTGTGATGAGCAAGTGGAGTGAGTGTAAATGTAGCAGGAGAGGTGAAGACGACAGCAGACAATACATGGGCTCAGAAAGGGTGGGGAAGGAGAGCTTGCATACGAAGCCACCTGTTTCCTGCCCAGTGCTGTGCCAAGCTTACCTGTACTTGCTGTTTATATGAATTCCAGAGATAGCCCTTGAATGCTTATAATAAAATCCCTCTTATCTCCTTAGAGTTTAAAGGGATTTCAGTTTCTTTTAGCCTCACAAGATAATAAAGTTCCATTAGAAGAAATAATGATAACAGTATTGTAATTTAGAACTGCATGTTACATTTCCTAACGTTCGCACATTTGGTTTTAGAACTATCTGAAACTGTGGCTTTTATTCTAAAACTTACTTACATAAAGATTAGGATGCCATGAATGTATTGAGAGAAAAAAGCAGAAGAGTACTTTATAAAGTATTTGTGGACAAACAGAATCCTTGCCATATAATATATTGTGTGAAGAGGGAAATGCACTGCTTGTCTTATGAACACTGACAGGCGATCTGTGCCTCTAACAGAAGCCTTTATTGTTTCATCTTCTTTTACCACCAAAAGTACCTTTAAAAACATCTTTTGAATGTGGGATTTGTTAAAGCAACACAAAGCACAGTCAGACCCATGACTGTCCAAATATTTATTTACATACATCCCTTCATGTATTTTATGAATAATCCCAGAAATAATGAAAGTCATAAATCATATTCTAATACCTTCAAAATTCCTGCCCGACTTCTTTACTGTTGCCTTTGATTTACGTAAATCTTCTAGCCAGGGGATGTTCAGTGAAAGAAGACAAGTTTTCTAGGTTCTTGGCAACTCAAATAAGGGGGCTGTGTGCGTGTGTGTGTGTGTGTGTGTGCACGCGCGCGCGTGTGTGTGTGTGTGTTCCTGTCTACATTCAGCTACAGGTGAATTTAGTATGAGGCAGTGAAGCACAGTAGTAAAGAACTCAGACTCTGGAGCCAGGCTCTCCAAATTCAAACCTTGGCTTCATCATTCACCAGATCTGAGATTTTGGATGTTCAAGTTACCTAAACTCATTTCTCACCTGTAATATTGGGATAATAACAGCACCTTCTTCCGAGAGTAATTGTATGGACTGAGTTCAAAGGTGTGAAGTCATTCAAATTGTTCAATTAGGTTAGCTGTTATTTTATTATTATTGAATACATTAAATATCCCCTTACTCTCGTTGAAGTCATTCTACTTAAGTGAATTTAAATTGGAATCTTGGACTTTCAAGTTTCATATTTAAATTTTTTGACCTATTAGGGAAGCAGTCAGCCAATTTAATAATGTCATGTTGTAAACAAGGAAATTGATGTTAAGTGACATGATAGTGCTCACAGAGTGAGTAGTGGCAGGGCCAAAACTGGGTCTTGGAGATTCTCCACACAGTTCACACTTCATGTCTGAGGACAATCAGAGGGGTCATTGGTCCTGAGCCCCACATACCCCATGTCTCCAGGAATTCATTTATAACTTACATGTACAAAGGAGGTCACTTCTCCCGACTTTTTCTTGGCCTTCTATTTGCATAAAGAAAGTTCATCTCAGTATTTAGAGTCCTGTGGGGGTGGTGCTGGGAATTAAGCCCAGCATCTTAACCCAAGGCCTTGTGTGTGCTAAACATGTGCTCTACTACTGAGCTATACCTCCAGCACTATTCTTTATAGTATTTTTTAATGGTACATTTTAGATATACATAATAATAACATTCACCATAGGGAATTTGTATCTGTACATTGTATTGTTTATTGTTTTTGATTATTAAGAATGTAGCCTTTAAATCTGCCATAGATTTGTTTCACTTAAACCTAATGTAAAACCACAGCTTATTTTTATAATGTTGGAAAGGTCATGATTTAAAAAATAACATCTCCATGAAACATTGATGAATGTGAATATGATGTTCAACAAATATATTAAGAGTTTCTGTACAATGATATTTGGGTATTGCTTTGTTTTTTGGTTTTTTTGAGATAGGGTCTTGCTGTGTTGTTCAGGCTGGCCTTGAACTCACTATGTAGCCCAGTTTGGGCTTGAACTTGCAGCGATCCTTCTGCCTCAGTACTGGGATTACAGGCATACACCATCACACCTGGCCTCAATGATATATTTGAAAATGGATTCACTTATATTAAAAACGTATTTCATGTGTGTGATAAGCATTTTGCAGAGCATTGGGTAATTTGTACAAAAGATGCTTGGGGCCCTAAAAAAATATAGAAATATTTCTCCACCTGATTCACCTTAGACCCTATTAAATAGCAAGGATTTGCTGTCTTTATGCCTCCTCAATTCTTCTTCTTCATTAATATTTCTCTTTGTGCACTTCCAACCCAAATATCTGGTCTTTGCATGGAGCTAGTCAAAGCAGTGAGTCCTGTGAATGGGCCTGCTTGACCTCACTGCTCAGTTTGGACTTGACTTCACCTTTAGAAAATATTTAGGTTTTGTTTT
>PVJO010024328.1:0-24515 GCA_004026905.1 Hystrix cristata | reverse complement strand
TTATGTTAAAGCTACTACAGTACTTTGGCTTCAGTTGTAGTGTTATGGCACATGACACCTTAGGTTTGGATTAGGGCTTGAGTTAGGATTACTATTAGGTTTAGTTTCAGGGCACCCCAATACTTTGGATTTGTGGTTAGGCTTAATTTAAGGTTAGCTTTAGCACTACAGTTAGAGTTCTGTTTAGGGTGAAGTTGTGGGCACCAAAATACGTTGGCTTTGTGTATATTATTAGGGGACCCCGTAACTTAGGTTAGGGAATGGGTTAGAATAAAGGTTAGATTTAGTGATAAAACACCCCACTACTTTGGCTTTAGTGTTAGAGTTAATGTTAGTGTTAGGTTTAAGGCACCACAATTCTTTGGCTTTAGTGTTAATGTTAGGACATCCTAATACTTATGGCTAGGGTTATGGTTATGGTGAGATTTAGGGTGAGCATTACTAATAATTTAGGCTTAGGGTTAGCGTTACGGTTAGAGTTAGGAAGAGAGTTGGGTTTAGGGAAAATTTCTTGTATCACAATATGTTGGCTTTAGGTATATAGTTATGTCACTCCATAACTTAATGTTAGGTTAGGGCTCGTGGTAAAGCAGGGGTTAGGTTTAATTCTAAAATACCCCACTACTTTGGCTTTAGTGTTAGGAGTAGGGTCAGGGTGAGTGTTTGAGATAGTGTTAGTGTTAGGGTTTAGGCACCTCCATACTTTGACTTCATTGTTAGGTTTTCAGCACCTCAAAACTTAGGGATAGGGCTATGACTATAGTTAGATATAAGGTTACAGTTACAACTAATTTAGGCTTAGCATTAGGTATAGGCTTAGGGTTAGAATTGAGTTTATGGTTACATTAAGGACACCACCATATTTTGGCTTTAGATATTTTGTTATGGTTGGATTAGGGCTTGGATTAGAGTTATATTTAATGTTAGGGCTCCCAACTACTTTGTCTTTAGTGTTAGGAGTAGGGCATTCCAAAATTTAGGGGTAGTCCTAGGAATATGATTCACTTTAAGGTTAGGTTTAGGATCACTTTAGGCTTAGGGTTAGTGTTAGGGTTATGTTTAGAGTTAGATTGAGTGTTAAGGTAAAAGCACTACCATTCTTTGGCTTTAGGTATATTATTTGAGCGCCCATTACCTTAAGATTAGAGTAACAAATGGGGTTGGAATTTGAATTAGATTATTATGCAATTACCCCATAACTTTGGCTTTAGGATTAGATTTAGGGTTAGTTTTAGAGTTATAATAAGTGTTATGGTTATAGTGTAGGCATCTCAATGCTTTGGCTTTAATATTAGGGATAGGATAACCCGAAAGTTAGGACTAGGGCTAGGTTTATGGTTATAGTTAGGTTGAACAGTAGGATTAATTTATGGTTAAATTGAAATTTAGGGTTAGGATTAGAGTTGGGTTTAGGATCAAGTTGTTTGCACCACAATACGTTGGCTTTAGGTATATTATTAGAGCACCCCATAACTTCATGTTAGGTTAGGCCTCCAGTTAATATAAGAGTTAGGTTTAATATTAAGACAGCACATTATTTTGGTTTTAGTGTTAGGGTTAGGTTAAGAGTTAGGGTTAGGGTTAGAATTAGTTTTAGATTAAGGTTAAGGCACCTCAATATTTTGGCTTTAGTGTTAAGGTTAGGGCACCCCAAAATTTAAGGATAAGGCTGGGACTATGGTTAAATATATGGTTAGGGTTATTATTAATTTAGGCTTAGCTTTATGGCTAGGGTTAGGGTTAGGAGCAGTTGATGGTTATCTTAATGGCACCACAATACACTAGTTTTAGGTGTAGTATAAGGCAACCCCATAATTTAGGGTTAGGGTAGGGCTTGGGGTAGAATAAGTGTTAGGTATAGTGATAAATCATCCTGCTACTTTGACTTTAGGGTTAGGGATAGTCTTATGTTTGCAGTTAGATTTAGGCTTAGAATGAAGGTATCTCAATACTTTGGATTTAGTCTTAGGAGGTCAGCCCCCCCAAATTAGGGATAGTGCTAGTGTTATGGTTAGCTTTAGCTTCAGGTTTAGGATCAATTTAGCCTTAAGGCTAGGGTTCAGGTAAGGTTCAGAGTTGGATTTAGGATTAAGTTAAAGGCAGCACAATACTTTGGCTTTAGGTATATTGTTATGGCACCCCATAATTTAAGGTTAGGTTTAGGGCTTGGGTTAGAATTAGAGTTAGATTTGGTGTGAGATTACCCCACAATTTTAACTTTAGGGTTAGGATTGGGTTAGGTTTAGAATTATAATAAGTGTTACATTTAGAGTTTATGCACCTCAATACTTTTGCTTTAGTGTAGGGAGAGTATGACCCCAAATTTGGGGCTAGGGCTAGTGATGGTTAGATTTAGGGCAAGCATTAAAGTTATTTTAAGCTTAGGCTTAGGGTTAGGGTTGGGTTTAGGAACAAGTTGTGGACACTGTAATACTTTGGCTTTAAGTATCTTGTTAGGGCACTCCATAATTTAGGGTTAGGTTAGGGCTTGGGTTAGAGTAAGGGTTAGGTTTAGTGATAAAACACCGTGCTACTTTGGCTTTAGGCTTAAAGTGAGGTTTAGGCATATTTCTAGGGTTAGGGTTTAGAAGCTTTAATAGTCTGACTTCAGTGTTAAGGTTACAGTACCCCAAAATTTAGGGATAGTGCTAGGAGTATGGTTAGATTTAGAGTTAGGGTTAGGATTATTTTAGGGTTAGCATTAGGGTTACGGTTAGGGTAAAATGTGAATCTACTTTTATGTTAAAGTGACAACAATACATTGGTTTTAGTTATAGTGTCAGAATACCCCATAACTTAGTATTAGGTTAGGGTTCAGGTTAGAGCAAGGGTTAAGTTTAATGTTAAAACACTGAACTACTTTGGCTTTAGGGTTAGGTTTAGGGGTAGATTTAGTGTTTGCTATGATTTGTGTCTAGATGTCCCCCCAAAGCCTCATGTGGTAAGAGGTAGCTGGATCTAGAGTATGTGATTACTAAATTAGTCCACTGATTGGTTTGGCATGGTCCTGCTGGGATCAAGGATGTGATGCTATGATTAAGGGTATTAGGATTAAGGGTGGGAGTACTGCTCACCCTAAAGCCAGGTAGCCTGGATAAAATATAAAATACAAAAAGAAGCTGGTTAGTCCCCTTTGCTAGCATTCCTTGCTTACCTGGGTGCCTTCTGCCTGTCTGCCATGCCACCCTGCCTCAAACCCAGCTGACTGTAGACTGAAACCTCTACAAACCGTGAGATAAATAAACTTTTCTTCCCCTAACTTTGGGTGTCTAGTATTTTGTCCCAGCAACTAGAGAAAAGTAATTAAAACAGTGTTAGATTTAGTGTTAGGGTTCAGGTTAAGGCATTTCATACTTTTGCTACAGTGTTAAGGTTAGAGTATCCCAAAAATTAGGGATAGGGCTACAACTATGGTTAGATTTAGGGTTAAATTTCAGATTAATTTGGGGGTAGGGTTAGGGTTAGGATTGAATTTACAGTTGGGTTTAGGGTTAAGTTTAGGGCATCACCACGCATTAGGTTTAGGTATATTGTTAGGGAACCCCAATAGCTTAACATTACCCTCAGGCTTTGGTTTAAAGTTAGGGTTCGATTTAGTGTGAGGGTACCCTACTACTTAGGCTTTAGTGTTAGGTTAGTGGTAGGTTTAGAGTTAGAGTAAGTGTTAGGGTTAGATTGTAAGCACCACAATTCTTTGGCTTTAGTGTTAGGGTTAGGACAGTCCAAAACTTAAGGCTAGGGTTAGGCTTATGGTTAGATTTATGGTTGGGGATAGAGTTGAGTTTGAGGTTGTGTTTCAGGCACCAGAATATATTGGCTTTAGGTATACAGTTAGGGCAGTTAATAACTTAGTGTTAGGTTAGGGTTCACGTTAGATTAAGGGTTATGTTTAGTGATAAATCACCCAATACTTCGGCTTTAGGGTTAGGGTTAGAGTTAAAGTTAGTTTTTAGGTAAAGGTTAAGGCACCTCGATACTTTGACTTTAGTGTTAAAATTAGGGCACCTCAAGACTTTGGGCTAGGACTAGGGCAATGGTTAGATTTAAGGTGACTGTTAGGATTAATTTTGTATTAGGTTTAGAGTTACGCTTAGTGTTAGCAATAGAGTTGGTTTTAGGGTTAATTTTCTTGCTCCACAATATGTTGGTTTTAGGTATATGCTAGGGAATCCCATAACTTAGTGTTAGGTTAGGGCTCATGTTAGAGCAGTTGTTAGGTTTAATGTTAAAACCACTCACTATTTTGGCTTTAAGGGTAGGGGTAGGGATAAGTTTGGGGTTAGTGTTACAGTTAGTGTTAGGATTAGGGTTAAGGCACATCAATATTGTGGCTTCAGTGTTAAGGTTAGGGGACATGAAAATTTTGGGATAAGGCTAGGATTATGGTTAAATTGAGGTTTAGAGTTAGGATAAATTTAGGTTAGCATTAGGATTAGAGATAGCATTAGAGTACTGTTTACTGTTATTTTAAGGGCACCACAGTATGGTGGTTTTAGGTATAGTATTAGGCCACCCCACAATTTAGGGTTGGGTTAGGGCTCAGGTTATGGTTAAAAATCAGGTTTTGTGTCAGTCCATGCCACAAATTTGGCTTTAGGGTTAGGGTTATGGTTAGCACTAGGGTTAGATTTAGGTTTAGGTTTAGGGTTGAGGCACCTCAACACTTTGACTTTCATGTTATTGTTAGGGCATGCCAAAATTTAGGGCCAATGTTGGAGATATGATTAGCTTTAGGGTTAGGATTAGGATTGATTTAAGGTTACAGTTAGAATTATGGTCAGGTTTAGATTTGGGTTTAGGGTTATGTTTGGAGCATCAAAATATGTTGGTTTAATCTATATCATTAGGGCATCTTGTAATGTAGGGTTAGGCTTAGGCCTTGCAGTAAGGATAGGATTAGATTTAGTGTGAAAGTGCCTCACTTCTGTGGCTTTAGGGTTAGGGTCAGTGTTAGGTTTAAAGTAAGGATTAGGTTTAGAGGGTAGACACCTCAATACTTTGGTTTTAGTGTTAGGGTTAGGACAAACCAAAACTGAGGACTAGGGCTAGGTTTGTGTTTACATTTAGGGTGAGAGGTTTAATTTAGAGTTAGATTTAGGGTTGGGTTAGGGTTAGTGTTGGGTTTGGGTTTAAGGTTCTTACACCACAATACGTTGGCTTTAGGTATATTGTTAGGGCCCCCAATATTATGGAGTTAGGGTTAGGTTAGAGGTCAGTTTAGAGTTAGGGTTATGATTAGTGATAAAAGGGTTAGGGTTAGGGTTAGCATTAGGGTTAGAGTTGGGTTTAGAGTTAACATGCAGGCATCACAATATGTTGGCTTTAGATATATTGTTAGTACATCCCATAACGATGTTAACTTTGGACTCGGGTGAAAGTAAGGGTTAGGTTTAGGGACAAAACACACCACTAATTTGGCTTTAGGGTTAGAGTTATGGTTAGGGCTATGATCAGTGTTAGTGTTAGGGTTAGGGTTAAGAAAGCTCAAAGCTTGGTTTTAATGTTAAGATTAGGGCACCCCAAAATTTAGGGATAGTGATAAGCATATGGTTAGATTTAGGGTTAGGGTTAGGGTTAGGATTAGGGTTAGGGTTAGGTATATGGTTAGGTTTAAATCACCTCAGTACTTTGGTTTTGGTGTTAGGGTTAGGGCACACTGAAGATTAAGATTAGTGCTAGGAATATGGTTAGCTTTAGGCTTGGGTTTAGGATTGGTTTAGGGTTAGGGTTAAGGTTAGGGTCATGGTTAGGTTTAGAGTTGGATTTAGGATTAAATTAGGGCATCATAATATGTTGGCTTTACATTTATTGTTAAAGCACCTCATAATTTAGG
Source organism: Hystrix cristata (assembly GCA_004026905.1). Lineage (NCBI taxonomy): Eukaryota > Metazoa > Chordata > Mammalia > Rodentia > Hystricidae > Hystrix > Hystrix cristata. Next base: position 18,682 of record PVJO010024328.1, on the reverse strand, counting down.
TTTAGGTTTAGACCTCAGATTAGAGTTAGGATTAGATTTAGTGTGAGGTTACCCCACTACTTCAGCTTTAGTGTTATGTTTAGGGTTAGAGTTATTGTTACAGTTAAGGTTTACACACCTCAATACTTTGGTGTGAGTGTTAAGATTAGGACACCCAAAGCTTATGGATATTGTGAGGACTTTCATTAGATATTAGGGTCAGTGTTAAGATTAATTTATGGGTAGCATTATGGTTAGGTTTAGGGTTACCATTGTATTTATGATTATGTTAATGGCAGCACATATCCTGACTTTAGGGATAGTGTCAGTTGACCCCATAATTTATGGTTGGATTGGGTCTTGGGTTGGGGTTGGGGTGAGCTTTAGTGTCAGGTGACCCCGCTACTTTTGTTTGAGGATTAGTTTTAAGGTTATGGTTTAGGGTTAGGTTTTAAGTGTTAGGTTTTAGTTTTAAGGTTATTGCTTTAGGGTTAGGTTTAGGCTTAGGGATAAGTAATCTCAACACTTTGGCTTGAGTGTTAGTGTTAGTGCACACCAAACATATGCCTAGTGCTGGTGTTATGGTTAGCTTTAGGGTTAGTTTAGGATTAATATAGGGTTAGTGTTAAATTTAGATTTGGGTTTAGAGTTAAATTGAGGGAACCAGAATCAATTGGCCCTAGGTATATTGTTAGGACACCTCATAACTTCAGGTTAGGGTTAGGGCTTGGTTTACAGTTAGGGTTAGATGTCCTGTGAGGGTACCCCCCTTCTTTGGCTTTAGGTTTAGGGATAGGTTTAGGTTATGCATTAGATTGAGTGTTTGGTTTAGAGTGTATGCAACTTGATAATTTTACTTTAGTGTTAGGGTTAGGACAACCCAAAATTTAGGCCCAGAGGTAGGGTTATGATATGATTTAGAGAATTATGATTAAATTAGGGTTAGGGTTAGGGTTAGGGTTAGGGTTAGAGATGGGTTTAGGTTTAAGGTCTGGCACCACAATACATTTGCTTTAGGTATATTGTGAACACATCCATAACTTCATGTAAGGCTAGCACTCAGGTTACAGTACAGGTTTAGCTTAGTGTTAAAATACCCCACTACTTTGGCTTTAGGTTTAGGGTTAACATCAGGATTACAGTTTGCTTTAGGGTTAGTCTTAAGGCACATCTCTACTTTGGCTTTAGTGTTAAGGCTGGGGCACTCCAAAACAAAGGGACAAAACTAGGACTATGATTAAATTTAAGGTTAGGTTTAGGATGAATTTGGGCTAAGTATTAGGGTTAGTGTTGGCGTTATAACTCAGTTTACAGTTACTTTATGGGCAGCACAATATACTGGCTTTTGTTATAGTGTAAGACCTCCCTATAATTTAGGATTGGTTTGGCACTTGGGTTAAGGCTAAGGTTAGGCTTAGTTTCATGTCACCCCACTACTTTGGCTTTAGGGCTAGAGTTAGGGTTATAGTTAGAGTTAGGTTTATGGTTTGTATTAAGGCACCTCAACACCTTGTCTTTAGTGTTAGGGTTAGGGTACTCCAAAATTTAGGGCTAGGGCTAGGGTTAAGCTTCACTTTAGTGTTAGGTTTAAGATGTATTTAGGGTTAGGTTTGGGTTTAGCTTTAGGTTTAGATTTGGGTTTAGGGTTAAATTAAAGACATCACAATATGTTGGTTTTAAGTATATAGTTTAGGCACCATATAATTTAGGATTAGATTTAGAGCTCAGAGTAGAATTAGGGTTAGATTTAGGGTCAATGTACCCCACCACTTTTGTTTTAGGCTTAGATTTAGGGTTATATTTAGAGTTATAGTAAATATTAGGTTTACAGTGCAGCACCTCAGTACTTTGGCTTTAGTGTTAGGGTTAGGACAATCCAAAACTTTGGGCTAGGCCTAGGGTTATGGTTAGATTTAGAGTGAGCAATAGGATTAATTTAGGTCTATGTTTAGGGTTAGGGTTAGAGTTCAGTTTAGGGTTAATTTTCTTGTACCACAATAACTTGGCTTTAGATATATTGTTAGGGCACCCAGCAAATTAGTTTTAGGTTAGGCTCAGTTTACAGTAATAGTTAAATTTAGTGTTAAAACACACTGTTACTTTGACTTTAGAGTTAGGGATAGGGTTAATGTTAGAGGTAGTGTTAAGATTAAGGTAACTCAGCACTTTGGCTTCAGTGTTAAGGTTTGGGCACCCCAAAACTTAGTGATAGGGCTAGGATTATGGTTAGATTTAGAGTTACTTTTTGGAGTAATTTTGGGTTAGCATTAGGTTTGGGCTTAGGGTTAGAATTCAGTTTAAATTTATATTAAGGGCTTGACAATACATTGGTTTTTGGTACAGCGTTAGCTTACCCTATAATTTAGGTGTGGGTTATGGCTCATTCTAGGGTTAGGTTTAATGTCAGAGCACCCTATTACTTTGGCTTTAAATTTAGGGTTAAGGTTATGGTTAGATTTAGCTTTAGGGTTAGTTTTAAGGAACTTCAATACTTTGGCTTTAGTGTTAGTGTTAAGGCACACCAAAATTTAGGGCTAGTGCTAGGGTTATGGTTAGATTTAGGTTTAAGTTTATGATTAATTTGGAGTTAGGGTTAAGAGTTGGGTTTAGGGTTTATTTTAAAATAATACAATGCATTGTCTTTAGGTATATTGTTATGACACTCCATAACATAGTGATAGGTTAGGACTCTGATTACAGTAAGGGTTAGGTTTAGTGATAAAACACCCCACTATTTTAGCCATATGTTAAAGTTAGGGTTAGGTTTACAGTTGGGCTTAGTGTTAAGTTTATAGAACTACAATACATTGACTTTAGTTATACTTTTAGCACACCCTAAAACTTAAGTTTAGGATTAGGCCTCTGGTTTGAGATAGGGTTAGATTTAGTGTGTGGGTACCTCACTACTTTGATTTTAGGGTTATGGTTAACGTTAGATTTATAGTTAGAGCAAGTGTTAGGTTTACAGGGTGGGCCCCTCAATACTTTGGCATCAGTGCTAGGGTTGGGTCAACCCAAAACTTCAGGCTAGGGCTAGGTTTATATTTAAATTTAGGGTGAGTGTTAGGCCTAATTTAAATTCAGGTTTAGAGTTAGGGTTACAGTTACAGTTGGATTTAGGTCAAAGTTGCGTGCACCACAGTATATTGGCTTAATGTACATTGTAAGGGGTCCCCATAACTTAGTGTTAAATTAGGGCTTGGTTTAGAATAATGGTTAGGGTTAGTTATAAATCACCCTGCTACTTTGGCTTCAGGGCTAGGATTAGGGTTTGTTTTAGAGTTGAATAAGGATTAGGCTTAGACTGTAGGCACTTCAATATTTTGGCTTTAATGTTAGGGTTAGGACAACCCAAAATGTGAGGTTAGGACTAGGTTCATGGTTAGATTTAGGGTGAGCATTAGGCTTAATTTAGGGTTAATTTGAGGGTTAGCTTTAGAGTTAGAGTTGAGTTTATGGTTAAGGTGCAGGCACTACAGTACGTTGGCTTTAGGTATATTGTTAGGGCATGCCTTAACTTAGTGTTAGGTTTAGGGCTCAGTTTAGGGTTAGGGTTAGATTTAGCAATAAAACATCCTACTACTTTAGCTTTAGGGTTAGGGTTAGGATTAGGGTCAGAGACAGTGTTAGGCTTAGGGTTAAGTCAGTTCAATACTTTGGCTTTGGTGTCAGGTTTGCACGCCCAATACTTAGGGATAGAGCTAAAAATTATTGTAAGATTTAAGGAGAGCATTAAGATTAATTAAGGTAAGGCTTATGGTTATGGTTAGGGTAAGGAATAGAGTTGGGTTTAGGGTAAATTTTCTTGCCCCACAGTACATTGGCTTTAGGTATATTTTTAGGGCACCCAAGAAATTAATGTCAGGTTAGGGCTAAGGTTAGAGCAAGGGTTCGGTATAATGATTTTATTTTACTTTTATTTAATGGTACATTTAAAATGCGCATAGCGATAACATTCATCATAGGGATATGTATTTGTATGTGATATATTTTGCTGCTTCTTTTTTCCCTCCTCCTCTCCCCTCTCTTTGCCCCCTCCATCTTCCTTTTTTACAAAAGCTTTGTTTCCATTTTTTCCTTCTATTCCTTATTTATCTTGTCCCCCTGTTCCTTTGCCCCTCCCCTCCCTTTTCTCCTTCCCATTTGAACACTTTCTTCCCTTTCCCGATATAATACATTTTAGTCATTATTTACACTTTCAGCTTTTCACACCAGAGAAACAATGTAGTATTTAAACACGTGTGTCCAATTTATTTCACTTAAGAGTATGGTCTCAAGATGCATCCATTTACTTCAAAATATCTCAAGCTTATCATTCTTTATGGCAGAGTAGTACTCCAGTGCATAAAAAAAAATCTTCTTTATCCACTCCTTGGTTGATGGGAATTTTGGCTATCTCCAAGATTTAACTATTACAAACTCTGCCACTATAAACATGTGTGTGCATGTATCGCTGTGGTATGATTCTTTTAATTCTTTTGGAAATATACCAAGAAAGGGGAATAGCTGGGTCAAATGAAACCTTTAGTCCTACTTCCCTGAAGAATCTCCACACTGATTTCCATAGTGGTTGCACCAGTCCACATTGCAACCAACAGTGGAGAAGGACTCCTTCTTTTCCACAGGACCTCCAGCATTTGCTATCAGCTGATTTGTTGATAATAGCCATTCTTTCCAGAGTGAGAAGGAATCTCAAATTTGCATAGCTCAAATGACCAGTGATGTTGAACTTTTTTTTATATGTTTATTTGCTGTTTCTACTCCTTCATCTGATAAGTGTCTATTCATTTCAACTGCCCACTTTTGGATTAGGTCTTTAAATTTGGGGTGTCTGATCTTTTTGAGTTCTTTGTATATTCGAGATGTTAGTCCTTTGTCAGAGGAATAGCTGGCAAAATTTTTTTCCCACTCTGTGGGTTGTCTTTTCATTATGTTGGTAATTGCTTTTGTTGTGCAAAGCTTTTTAATAATATTAGATCTCAGCTGTTGATTTTTTTTGTGATATTTCCTGAACAATTGGGATTTTGTTCATAAAGTCTTTGCCTACATCTCTGTCTTCAAGAGTTCTACCTATTCTACCTTCCAGCAGATTTAGTGTTGCTGTTTTAATATTTAGATCTTTGATCCACTTTGATTTTAGCTTAATGCATGTGGAAAGATGAAGGACTAGTTTTAATCTTTGGCATGTGGAGAGCCAGTTTTTCCAGCACAATTTATTAAAGAGGCTATCTTGTCCGGTGAGGTTGTTTGGCCCCTTTGTCAAAGGTAAGGTGACTGAGAGTGTTTGCACATGTTTCTGCATCTTCAAGTCTGTTCCATTGGTCCTCAGGTCTGTTTTTTTGCCAGTACCATGCTTTTTTTTTTTTTTAATAGTATCTTTGTAATAGAATTTCAGGTTAGGGATTGTGATGGCCCCTGCTTTACTTTTGTGGCCCCCAAATGCTTTTGCTATTCTAAGTTTCCTTTGATTCCAAATGAATTTTAGGATTGCTTTCTCTAATTCTGTAAGGAGTGCTATTGGCATTTCAATTGGGATTGCATTAAATCTGTATAGCAGTTTTGAGAGTATGGCCATTTTCACTATATTGGTTCTTCCTACCCAGGAGCAAGGGATATCTTTCCATTTTCTGATATCTTCTTCAATCTCCTTTTTCAAAGTACTATTGTTTCCAATGTATAGATCTTTTACTTCCTTTGTTAGACCGATTCCTGGGTACTTCATTGTTTTTGGATGCTATTGTGAAAGGTTTTGTTTCTCTAATTTCTTTCTCAGTGAGTCTGTTATTTGTGTACAGGAATGGTATTGATTTTTGAATGTTGAATTTGTACCCAGCTATGCTGCTGAATTTGGTTACTAAATCTAGAAGTCTTTTGGTGGAGTTTTTGGGGTCTTCTATATAGAGTATCATGTAATCTGCAAATAGTGATAATTTAACTTCTTCCTTTCCTATCCTTATTCCTTTTATTTCTGTCTCCTGTCTAATTGCTCTGGCTAATATTTCCACAACTATACTGAATAAGACTGGTGAGAGTGAACACCCTTGTCTTTTTCCAGAATTTACAGTGGAAGCTTTTAGTTTTTGACCATTTAGTATGATATTGGCTGTTGGTTTGTCATAGATGGCTTTCATCAGACTGAGATAAAGGCCATCTATTCCAATTTTCTTCAGGGTTTTTTTTTTTTAATCATCAATGTGTGTTGGACCTTGTCAAATGCTTTTTCTGTGTCTATTGGGAGGATTATATGGTTTTTTTCCTTGGCTCTGTTAATATGGTGTATCACATTTATTGATTTGTGTAGGTTGAACCATCCCTGCATTCCTGGGATGAATCCTACTTGGTCATGTATAATCTTCTTTATGATTTTTTTAATTCTGTTTGCCAGTATCTTACTGAAGAGTTTTGCATCTATGTTCATTAAGGAGATTAGCCTGTAGTTGTCTTTTTTTGTTGGATCTTTCTCTGGTTTTGGTATCAGGGTGATGCTTGCTTCTAGGAATGACTTTGGGAGTATCGCTTCTGTTTCAATTTAGTTGAAGAGTTTCAGAAGTGGCATTAAAACTTTTCTAAATTTCTTGTGGAATTCAGCAGTGAATTCATCAGAACCTGGGCTTTTCTTTGTTGGTATGTTTTTAATTACTTCTTTGATTTCAGTGGCTGATACTGGCTAATTTAGAGTTTTTATATCTTCCTGAGCCAATTTTGGTAATTCATATGTATGTAGGAATTTGTCAATTTCTTCTGTGTTTTTGATTTTATTAGAATACAGGTCCAAAAGTAGGTATTGATGATCTTTTGGATTTCTGCAGGATCTGTTGTGATTTCACCTTTTTCATTCCTAATTTCATGAATTTGACTTTTTGATATGGTTGGCTAAGGGCTTGTCAATTTTATTTACTATTTCAAAATAATAAATTTTATTTACTATTTCCTTTTTTTGATAAGGTTGGCTAAGAGTTTGTCAATTTTATTTACTATTTCAAAGAACAAACTCTTTAATTCATTGATTCTTCTTATTGTTTTCTTAGTTTCAATTGCATTAATTTTGGCTCTGATCATTATAATGTTCTCCCTTGTTTGAGCTTTGGGTTTGACTTGCTCTTCTTTTTCTAGAAGCTTGAGGTTCAACATTATGTTGTTTATTTTAGCTTACTCTGTTTTTCTGATGTGGGAGTTCAATGCTATAAATTTCCCTCGTAGAACTGCTTTCATTGTGTCCCATAAATTTCAGTAGGTTGCATTGGCACTATTGTTCAATTGTAGAAACTGTCTAATTTCTTCTTCAATTTCATCTGTGACCCATTGGTTGTTCAAGAGAGTGCTATTTAATTTTCATGTGTTTATGAAATTTTTGTGGTTCCTTTTGCTGTTTATTTCCAGTTTCAATGCACTATGGTCTGATAGAATGCATGGGATAATTTTGATTCCTTTGCATTTACTTAAGCATGTTCTATGAGCTAGTATGCAGTATATTTTGGAGAAAGTCCCATGTGCAGCTGAGAAGAATGTGTATTCTGATGTTGTGGGGTGGAATACAATGTGTACATCTACCAAGTCAATTTGTTCAAAAGTTTGGTTTAGTTCTGATATTTCCCTGTTGACTTTTTGTCTAGTTGATCTATCGGTGACATTGTGATGTTGAAGTCCCCCATTGTAAGTGTATTATTGTTTATTTGGTTTTTCACGTCTGTTAAGTTTTGCTGTATGTAGTTAGACATGCTGGTATTTGGTGCATATATGTTTATGATTGGTATCTCTTCTTCCTGGATTGTTCCCTTTGCATGAATGCAGTGACCTTCTTTGTCTCCCTTAATCAGTTTTGGCATGAAATCCACTCTGTCTGCAAATAAATAGCTACCCCTTTTTTTCTGGATTCCTGTCACATGAAGTGTTATTTTCCATTCTTTGACTTTCAGTCTGTTAATTTCTTTTTGAATTAAATGTGTTTCTTGTATGTTGCATATTGTTGGTTCTTGCTTCTTGATCCATTCTGCCAGTCTGCTTCTTTTGATTGTTGAGTTGAGACCATTTACATTGATGGTTATAACTGACATATGTAGACTTATTCTTGCCATGTTATTTACCTCTTGTTGGTTCCCTATTTTTCCCTTCTGTTTAATTACTTAGCTTGTCCGAGGATTCATTCTGTTGTGGTTCCTGGAGTTGCAGTCCTCATTTTCTCTTTATAGAATGTCCTTCAGAATATTTTGTAGTGCTGGTTTGGTGGTCATGAATCTCTTCAGGTGTCTTGGTCATGGAAGTGTCTTACTTCTCCATGAATTTTGAAAGGTAGTTTTGCAGGGTACATCAATCTTGGCTAGAGGTTGCTTTTCTGTTAGGGCTTGAAATACTTCACTCCAAGCTCTCCTTGACTTGAGGGTTTGTGTTGAGAAGTCTGCTGTTATTCTGATGGTTTTTCTTCTAGGTTATTTGTTTCTTTTATCTAACAGCTTGCAATATTCTGTTCTTGTGTTGAATTTCTGGAATCCTGACTATTATATTCCTTGGGATAGATATTTGTTGATCATGGCTAATTGGAGTTCTGTATGCCTCACTTATCTTTATGTCCAGTTCTTTTTCCATACTTGGGAAGTTTTCTGCCATTACTTCTGTGAACAGGTTTTTTTAATGTCATTTGCACTGTCTCTTTCTTTTTCATTGATTCTGATCAATCTTATGTTATTCTTCATTGTGTTATCTAGCAGCTGTTGTATTGATTTTTCATGGCCCCTTACCATTTTGAAGAATTCTTTCTTTTCTCAATCTTTAATCATAAACTTGTCTTCTATATCTGAAATTCTGTCTTCACATTATGTCATTCTCCTGCCTATATTTTCAGTAGAATTTTTAATATCCTGGACATCTGTCTGAATCTGTTTCATGGATTCCATTTCTTTCCTCTGTTGGGCATTTATGGTTTCTATCATTTTCCTAAACTCCTCTATTTTTTTTATCTGTATCTGTCCTAGAGTCACTAATCATTTCTTTCATTCTGGAAATGACATCTGCTTTGGTAGTTTCTGCAGGCTAATTCATCTGCTTTGTTACTTCCACTGTTATTTCTTCCAAGAGTCCAGGTGGGAAGCTTTCAGATTGTTCCACCTCATTACTCCCTGGATTTTCTTTCGGTGAGCTGGAAGTCTGGGTTTGCATCTTGTTTGTGTGTCTTTTCATTTTCTATTTTCTCTTCTTTAGTTCCTGAGTTGATATTTATGAATTGCCTATGGCAGGCAGCTTTCTTGTTAGTATTAAGAACCCTTTTGAAATGACTACGTCCTCGGAGATATCTTCTAGGTGTAGCTAGTTTTTGTGTTTTGAGTCTGCTGTGAGATATTACCTTTCCAATTTATTGGGGCTGAGAAGTTGCTGTCTATTTGGCCAGCCCCTGGTTCTTTGGCCCTGGCCTATTTATGACCCTCTGCCAATCTCAGTCTTGGCATACAAAGGAAGAACTGATTAGAACAATTCTGTCACCTTGACTTAAGTAGTACAATCAGCAGCAACAATAGCAACACATAGCCTAGAAAATGACAAACTGTGGTAACTATTGATCTGGCACGTTTAACCGTATGAATTAGATTTGTGATTATATAGCAATATCCAAAATAAACCAGAAACTTGCATATAGTAAATATGCCCTCAATATGGTGATTTTACCCTCAATTGAGAAAATTCAAGAGATTAGGAGGAAATAATAAAGAAATAGAAGAAAAGAAAGAGATGAGAAGCAAGGTTCAAAGACAGGAAATAATGCAAATGTTGGGGTACTAGTAAAGAAAACAGGAGGGAAGGTGAGAAGGAGGGAATAAAAACAAGGACAGAACAAAATAATAACAGCAAAAAACTAGAAATTCACTTTCCTATAAAAACAAGAAAAAAAGAAGATGAGCAGAGAGGGAAAAATACAAAAAAAAAAAAAAGCTACAACGGGGGGGAAAAAAAGAAGAAAAATGTCCGCTTCCAGGCATGTCTCTGGTATCACTAGTGGACAGAGCAGGAAGGCCCTGGTCATTGTCGATTAATCCCAGCAGTAGATTTATGGCAGGTTAGTGAGTGCTCCCAGCTGGGTTCAATAGCAAGGCTTCACCAGTTGAAGTTTGGCCTGGTCTCTGGATGTGGAATTGGAACCGAATTTGTTCAGCTGGAGACACACTGTGTGTCTTTCACTGGCTTGGACTCACTTCCCTGCCATTTTCAACTTGGCTCCTTAACCTCCTGCTGACTTGAACTCTGCTCCGCCTTGCCCCACCTTCCTCCGGCATCAAAAGCAGCTGGCAGTTTTTCTGAGTTCTGAGCTTGGCCCTTTTCCGAGATGGCAATCAGCTGATTTCCACCCTATCCTCAGGGACGTCTGTAACCAGATGATTCAGATAACTCATCAGCCACTGCAGTCTGCCATGTCCACCACTCCACTCTGCTTATGTGCCTTTCTGTGGAGGTTTCTGGGGTCACCAGTAGTAACTGTGAGTCTGCAGGCTCAAACTGTGTCACCAGTGCCTAGAGCTGGGGCCGTGAGCCAGAACTCTGGGAGAAAGCGCCATCTGTCTGTCACCTTCTTCTGCACTTGTATCTCCTTTTGCTTTCCCCATGGGCTGCAAATCTCACTTCAGATCGCTGCTGGGTCCTGAACACACTTCCCTCCTTCTTCTCTTCTCTAAATTGCTATATTCCAGTGTCTGGATAAAAAATCTCAGGAGAGGCTTTTTCTCTGATTCTCACTACTCTTCCATCTTCCTGGAAGTCTCTCCCTTCTGTTTCTTACTACAAAATAAACTTACCAACCTGTACATGGTGAGATGATGATTCGAGGCAAATTGTCCCCTTCACATACTTAGAGCTGGCTTTGAATAAATCCTTTTTTCTTTCTACCAACAAAAATACCAAGATTGAAAACACTTTTATTTTGATATTTTGTAGATGACAGTTAAAGTTATTTTCCTGGTCACTGTCAACCTCCAACCGCCTATTCTATTATTTAGTCAAATGTTTTATTGTAAAAATGACCCAATTTAACATTTTACAAAACATAAAGATGGTAAATAACATCCTCCCATGATATTGCATTCAAAATGAAACACTCTCCATATGATGTTGAGACACTTAAAGGACATATTCCAAGACAGATATTTTGTCATATGCCGAGATATCCACGTAAATACTTAAGATGTTACATGAAATTATAGAGATTTTAGGGAAGTAAAAGCAACAACTTTATCTGAAAGGATAGTGTAATAAATAATTAAAATTCTCAAAATTACTCTCAATTCCCCAAGTATTCCCTTTAGAACCCTTTCAGTCTTGGAAGTTTAAGGTAGCAAAATTATTTTCTTCAGAATAGGTAAAATGCACCTATGGGGTAAGTACTTTTATATTATTTTCTTATTGTACCCCATTTGCCTGAGCTCCATTCTCTCTCTTTTCTCTTACACGTTGATTTGTGAATATATACATTTTAAATCTAAAAGATGTCCCTCTTCAAATCAAGATTAGTATTCACTGGTTTTTATACCATAACATTAAATGAGATAGAAAGGAAGAAGTGGAACAAAAATACCTGGGTTTTATTTGAGATGTTTTTTACCTTTAATCATATAGTATTCCCTTCTGCAGCTATGGGTATTTTTTCTATTCCTCTAATTTCCACTAAGGACTAATTAGAAAATGACATGGAAATATAAATTTACAATTCATATAGAAGGAACTAGTGCACTGATGAACAGCTAGAGCTCAGCTTCAGACTGAACTTTCAACAACAGGTAACCATTTCTCATTACAGTAATAAATCCTAAATTTTCAGTTTATCACAGCCTGAAGGAGTGAGAGAAATAGGGAAGAGGTGAAACTCATCATATAAAGAATAAATTGTAATGATGTTTGGAGTAAAGGATGTATTTTATTTTCATTTTGTTGGTGTATCTGTTTTCCTTTATTAATTTTTGAAATGAGGAAGCTAATAATTAGAAGTACAAGTCTCTTTGCATTGTCACATGGGCAGAACTAGAGCAACAGGGAAGTGAGTACTCTCTCTAAACAAAAAGCCTATCACAGTAAAAATAATCAGTAGCCTTAGATTGCAAATGGTTACAAAACCTTTTAAAGCATCTGATTTTATTATAGATAGTTAAGTTAGAAATAAATATACAGTCAAAGAGGGACTGGGCTCTCAAGGAAGTCAGTGGAAAAAAAAAGACATCAGAATTGTAGCTGCAGGTGCATCTAAAGAAGATCAGGCCTCAAGATAAAGATGCTCTGGCTAGGCCTACAAGCCTCCATAGAGGATAAACAATGATGTGAGAACATATTGTATTAGCATCACCTGCTCCAGTAAGTCCAGCTAGGCATCAGTCACCCAAGTGAGTTTCCAGAGCATCTGGCCCTATCCCTTCCTAAAAATGTTTTTGTTTCTTCCATGTACCCTTGCTATGCAACTTGGTTCCTTTTTGGATCAATATTAGCTAAGCAGCAGTACTTATAATCCTATAGGCTTATAGTTTGACCCACATTGTACCCACATTGCAACTTTGCTGTATAAATTACCCCTGACAAAGAACCTTGGTGACAACTCACTTTTGGAACCTCCTCCTGCCTCCCAGGAGCTATCTCTCAATAAACCTTCCTACTGTTAACCTCCATGGTCCCTTGGAACTTGTTCTTTGATTTCTAGGACACTAACTCAGCACAGCCAACATCTAGCAGGTTTAGAGTTATATTTCTCTCATATCATTTTGGAGGCTCCAGTGAGACCTTTGGAAGTAGCTAAGAGTTTGCTTTTATTTCATGGCATCTGTGATGGGCCTAATGTGATCAACTTGAGCCAGAACACCCAGCCGGACTGAGTTGGTGTGATGCTGGACATACAAGATCCATCTGAGGGCTGTTGCTGATGCAACATAAGACAGAGTGGGAGCCGTAGCTAGTTGGTGGGCTGTTTCCCAGGAGAACCTCTGCTGCGGCTGGTTCTCCTGAAAGGAACCCGGCTGTTCTCATTGAGGAAGGAGCTCGGGGCCTTGTTGTCATCGAGGATGGCTGCTGTTGCTTCGAAGGAGCTCTGGTTGTCATCTCTGCTGTGAGCATCGTATCCTGGTTCTAGTAAGGATTTCTTCAGCCATCATGTGCAGACACAGACGTACATAGGACAGTGTTGTGGGCTCCCAGCCCTCGACTGGATCTTTTGGGTCTCCAGTGCCTAGATGGACATTCGGCACTTCCTGCATTTGGCTTGTGGGTGAATATTGTAATCTATAAATGTTCTCTATTAAATCTGCTCTCTTACAACCATTGGCTCTAGAAAACCTAAGACCACATCTGAAGTATTTTGATGAGATTCTGGATTGTAGTTCGTTTAGATAATCAAGAATAGTCGTTTTTTATTTGTCAGTTATTCATGTCTTTTTTGTTAAAATGATGGTAGATTTAGATTGAGAGCATGGGATTGAAAATTCTGATCTCTTCATATTTAGGTTTCCTTGATGGGATTTTTTTTTTCATTTTTGCGGGAAGAGCCTGGTATTCCTATCTTGTGTATGCTGTATTTAGACTTACATATATTTATTTGTATTCATTTCTTGGCTTGTTTGGCAGTTACAAGTTGTCTTATTGTCTTATTCTAGACAGCTCTTTGGAATGTCTTTTAAAATTTCTAATTGCTTTGTAACTTACACTTTTGGATGTGTCTGAAGCTAGGGGCCAAGTTTTGGCAGTTCACTTCTGTTATGGATGGTTATTATCATTGGCAGTAAATGGTAATATGCTTCCCTTTGCAATCCTGAAAATATTTATTTCATTTTCAGTTGGAAGCTGCTGAACCCCTAGAAAAGGAATGCTTATCTATAAGGACAAAGAAGATAAGCATTTCATTATAGACTACATAAGCCCCATCCCTGGGTTAGAAAGGAATCAAAAGTCATGCTCATCTGGAAGGCACACATGATGGTTTGGGATGACCCAGTGCCTGGGCAGGGTTTTCCGCTCATGACAGGCTGGACTGGCAGAAGAAAATACCCATCCTGAGAAAGAGAGGAAATGGATCCCTGGGTGACACCAGAGGGAGCTGCCTCAAAAAAATCACACCTACTTACAAGCCTTAAACAATATAGTTAGAGCACTTTGTCTGTCCTTTGCTTTTCTTTCTTTCCTCTCTTTCAAAAAGTTAGAAAGCCATCATTCAAGTCTCATGATCATTGGTATAATTTTTCACTGGCAGTGCTTCTCTTCTTAAACATGGCTATCATACCTGGAATCAATTGTAGCTTGTGCTTTTGAAAACACACTCTGGATTTGGAAATGTGCTTTCAGAGGAAATAGGTGCACACATCATTAAGGGTAGCTAGTCTGGCCTGAACTATTTTCTGGTCATTCTCCAGATAGCAGTCACATTCTCTGGAGCAGGGAAACCTTGGAAGATGCCCTGAGGACATATAAAAATCAAGAGAGATTAAAAGGGACACCTTTCTTTCTTCTTGTTGTTTTGCAGATGGGAAACTCAATGTCAAATTACCTTTAGTTTAGTGCTCAACTTATGAACATTCAAGTTGCAAGCTTTCATAGATACTAATGAATCTCACATTACAAACATTAGTAGATGCAAAGAAATAGAAGTAACTCACACGTCTCCTGGTGAAAATAGTTTATTTCCAGTACTTGTGTGTGTATGTGTATGCGTCTGGTGTTTTATGTTTTACATTGTATATTTGTGTCAAAGATATAATTGGACTTATGAATGAATTGGACTTATGAACATTGCCCCAGAACTGAACACATTTGTAAGTTGGGGAATTACTGTACTCTTTTGGAGTTTATTCTCTTAAACTTTGGAAACTGTTTGACCCTCACACTCTGAGGAAGAGTTGTTTAATATTTTTTCTCTACCCACACATGGCCTGCCTATCCTCTGGAGGAAAAGTGGAATGCCAAGGGAAGTGTTGATTATACTATTATGACTTGAATTGTATTATAAGACAGAAAAAATAGTAAGAGATACTTTATCTTTAGACTTTCTTTTCAGTAAGAGATAATCCTCACTTGTGTTCAAAGTGTAGATGCAAGTTACTGGAAAATCAGTTGCCTCTAGTCCTTGAGGCATCATCTGATGCATCTACATTACTGAGCCTGAAGTCCTCTTCCATTGTCCTCTGTGGCCTAAGGACAAAACTTCCAAGTCAACCCTAATTGAAGCCTCTACTGGGCTATCTGCCCCTATCTGATTTTGTTAAAATTCCTCAAGGGCAATATCCTCTATAAGAGGAGGATGGAGAATTTTGCTTTACCTGTGTCCATGCATCCTTTGACCTCAGTGACCTCAAACAGATCAAATAAGATCTGAGAAAGTTTTCAGACAATCCTGATATGTACATTGAGGTCTTTAGGGGAATTACTCAGACCTGTGAATTGGACTAGAAAGACAAAAGTTTCTCTTAGGTCAAACATTGAGTTTTTGTAAGAAATAAATGGCATTACAGGCTGCTATTACATTTGGAGATGAATATCATATTGTTAATTTTAGAAGACCAGAAAAGAGACAGCAAAGGGAACAACCAGTTGTTACTGGAGCCCAGACAGTCCCTATATAAGATCCCTACTGACACAACAACTTGATGGGAGATTGAAATAGAAAATATGTTCAAATATAGACCTTTGAAGGCTTAGAAGGGTGAGAACTAAGCCCTTGATGATCTTACCTTGTCTAATATTAATCAGGAAAAAGATTAGTAGCTCCTGAAAATAAAATAGTCAAAATTACCTTTAACAATCTGTCCTTTTAGAGGGAACAGTAACATATGTCTATAAAACAGCAGTTTTGGCTATCAGCTGTGGCTGTCAAATTAACATCAGGAAACCTACATAGCTGGCTACTCCAACAAGATTAATCATCAACCTAGGTCCTCTCTTAAAAACAATCTTTGGTTTCATGGGTGTAAAAAGGTTTTTTCTTTCTGAATCTTATCACAGGAGATTTCTGTTAATTGATGACCTACAAAGAAGTTCTAAGTAGTCTATTTAAAGTTACAAACCTAAAAATTGTGAAAGGGTTATTGTAGTTTGACTTGGGCAGTACATCTGAGTGTGCACTCTTATTTAAATGCAATTGCTTGTATATGTTTGTTCAGCTCTCTGTTCAATCTGTGTTAGTAACCAGTTAAAATGCCTGCAGTTGCTTTGGCTAAGAAAAATAATATTTTAGCTAAAATTGTTTTCTTTTTTTTTTTTGGCTATTTTTGAGATTTTCCTGGAAAACCATTTGTATAGGTGTCCAGGGTAGCCAAACTCATTTAAAACATTACCAAATAAAGACAGGTTTGAGGCTTACATAGGAATAAAAGCCTTAAAGTTTCATAGCATAAGAGTTGCTTATAATTTGTGTTGATATGTCTGTTTCTAAATGTAAACATTTAAATATATATTATCCTCCAAAAGTTCTACTTAAGTTGGGTCATAGATAAACACTCAAGACATTACCTCAAATGCATGTGCTTCATACAGTTTAAAATAGGCTAATTTAAATTATTTGGTAAGAATAAAAATGTCTTTAAATTTGGTAACATATTTTCATCCAGGTTGTTAGCTAACCAAAATAATATCAAAGATCAGTCTTATAAATGCAATTAAATGCAATGTCTATTATTGTCTGTGTACCACAATTTAAGAGTTTTCCTTGGCCAAAGCTCATATATATACATATATACTATATATATATACTTATATATATATATGTATGTATGTATATATATATAGTATATATATATAAGTATATATATAGTATATATAAGTATATATATAGTATATATAAGTATATATATAAGTATATATAAGTATATATATATATAAGTATATATATATACTTAGCTTATATATATATATATACATTTGAAATGTTAAAACCTTGAAAAGTATTAATTGTTATGATGAGCCAATAAAGTAACTTTTTGGGTATAATTAAAAGGTTAAGCTTTGTATATCTAAAACAATATAGCTTTCTAAAAATATTGAGATGCTTTTGGTTAAACCTACACAGTTAGATTTTTTTAATTTTATTTTTTAACCAAGAACATGTATTGGTACATTCTCCATATATTGATCACATTTAACATGTTTGTTTTGTACCTCCACATGGTGTCTCTTGGTTCTCACTCCCTACCCTACCCTCCCTTCTGTTCCCTCCATCACTATTTACAGCAGGTTTATTTACAATTCTCCATGATTTCCCTTTCCCCTTTCTTTCCATTTTTTCCCTTCCTGCTTTTTCCCCCTTCCCTCTTTCTGGTACTCCTCTCCTTTCTATATTATCTTCCTTTTATATGATATGATATCCATTACACTACTTTGACCTTATTTACGGTTATGGTTTCTCATATCAGAGAAACAATTCGATGTGTGGTCATGAGTGTCTGATTTATTTTGCTTAGTAGTATATTCTCAAGGAACATCCATTTACATACAAATGACTCTAATTTATCTTTCTTTGTGGCAGTGTAGTACTCCATTGTGTAGAAAAGCCACATCTTCTTTAGCCATTCATTGGTCATTGGGCATTTGGGTTGTTTCCAAGATCTAGCTATTACAAACTGCGCTGCTATAAACATGGTTGTGCATATATCTCTGTGGTATGACGATTTTAACTCTTCTGGAAAGATCCCCAATAATGGAAGAGCTGGATCAAATGGAACCTCTAGTTCTAGTTTTTTGAGGAATCTCCATACTGATTTCCACAGTGGCTGGACCAGTCTACATTCCCACCAACAATGGAGGAGGGTTCCTTTCTCCCTACAGCCCCTCCAGCATTCGTTGTTGGTTGATTTTTTCATAGATGCGATTCTTTCTGGAGTGAGATGGTATCTTAATGTTGTTCTGATTTGCATCTCGCAAATGACTAGTGATGTTGAACACTTTTTCAGGTATTTATTTGCCATTTTTATTGCTTCATTTGAGAAATGTTTATTCATTTCAGTTGCTCATTTTTGGATTGGGTCTTTAAATTTGGGAGGTTTAATTTTTTCGAGTTCTTTATATATTCTAGGTGTTAGACCTTTATCTGATGGATAGCTAGTAAAAATTTTTTCCCATTCCTTGGTTTATCGTCCTGCTCTATTGGTGATTTCTTTTGCTGTGCAAAAGCTTTTTAATAGCATGTGGTCCAAAGGACTGATTCTTTGTATTGTTTCCTGTGCGGTCTGGGTTCTGTCCATAAATTTTTTCCCAACCCCTATGTCTTCAAGGGTTCTTCCTATTCTATTCTCCAGTAAATTTAGTGTTTCTGATTTAATGTTAGATCTTTGACCCACTTTGATCTCAATAACAGTTGGGTCACAGAAGAAATTAAAGAAGAAATTAAGCAATTTATACAGTTAAATGAAAATGACAATACAACATACCGGAACCTATGGGATACAATGAAAGCAGTACTGCGAGGGAAGTTCATTGCATTGAACTCCCACATCAAAAAGACAGAACGAACTCAAATAAACAACTTAATGTTGAACCTCAAACAACTAGAGAAAGAAGAGCAAATCAAGCCCAAAGCTCATAGGCGAGAGGAAATTATGAAGATCAGAGCTGAAATCAATGCAATTGAGACTAAGAAAACAATACAAAGAATCAATGAATCAAAGAGCTGGTTCTTTGAAAGAATAAACAAAATAGACAAACCCCTAGCCAACCTTATCAAAAAAAGAAAGAAAAGACTCAAATCCACGCAATAAAAAATGAA
>PVJO010024327.1:0-24567 GCA_004026905.1 Hystrix cristata | reverse complement strand
GATGTATCATGTACAGGTACAAAATAACCATGTTGATTATGATCATTATGTATACAATGTACCAATACGTGTTCTTGGTAAAAATAAAAAATAAAAATAAATAATTATCCCACAATGGCAGGGACTAGGTCAGCTTGTTTATAATAGTCATCCCAGAGCCTAACATATAATAAATGCCCAATGAATATCTGTTGATGTAACTGAATTGTATTGCATTGAAGATATGATTGCACCAGAGGAAAAACAAAATACCACTTGGACAGCTACCCATCCCCCCAAAACTAGAATCATTTTCTGCCAGATGAATTAGAAAGACCAGCTCTTCTAGTTTCTTGGCCCTCACCTGAAAAGACCCCTGCTAGCATGTTTGGGACACTTGGTCCTGAATCTGACCATCTGAAGCAAACCTGGGGTCCTGAGTTAACAGGACCTGGTGACCGGTAGAAGAAGTGAGAACATGAGCCCATGAACAGTGAGGCACAGGAGAACTGGATACAAACCTCAAAGGTTTCATCTATCAGAGAGAGTTTGGCGTGGGGTCTCCTGAACCCACAGAAACCTCTGAGCATCTGGGATGGGACCACCTACAATGAGTTGGTGCCATTGTGGCATCCACTGGCTGGTTGCTCTTATCTTGCCATATTGGGGACAAGGCGTAGAGGGAACCAGCAGGTTTGAAATACAGGGGTGTCTAGCTCTACTGGACCTTTAGGCTGGCTGCTCTCAGGTGGTCAGCTGTGTGGTGTGGTTCCTACCAGCAGACAGTTCAGGCTTTCAAAAATGTCCTCTCATGTCTGAAAGGCCTCCTCTCCCCCAGGGTTATAAGTTCCTCTCTCCATCTCAAGCCTTCGTCTGCAGTTACAAAGCAGATTTCCCATTGAACAGGTACCTGGTGGAGGTGAATGAGAGCTCAAGATGAGGTTCCAAGTGACTGTGTGGACACCTGGGAAGAGGATAGGGACCGCGAAGGCCACTGAAGAGGGAGACGGGAGACGTCTAGATTGGGACAAGGATCTTTGAGGAGCAAAGTCAGAACTTCCTCCTCTCTCTGGGAGGGCTAGTCCTGACCCCTTACGGATACCTCTGTGGCACTCAGAGACATTTGGTCTAGGTTGTGCGCTGCTATCAGGTGAGTATGGAAGCCCCCAGCCCTACCCTGATTCTCTCAGGTTTGATGTGCGTAGGATGCTATACACTGAGGTGGAGGATTTCCCTGCTGGGGGATAGACAGCACCAGGCACAAAGTAAAACAGGATTCTAAGCAGGGAGCCAGTGAGCCAAGCTGATTCCAGCTACCCCTCCTGATTCAGACTCTGCAGTGAAAGCATGAGGCAATAGGACTCAGGCTTGACGGGGAAAGAGTTGCTTTTCCTCATGAAGAGCAGCTGTGCTTTGCCCAGTGCAGAGGAAGGGCTGGCAAACATTCCTTCAGTGCCTGCTAGTGCGGGCAGGGAGGGGGTGAGTCACTGTTCACATCTATGGGCTGCAAGGAGGGCTCAGCTGAGAGTCGCGGTGACGCTGGCTAGCTGGCCTTTGGAAGGCAGAGTCTGCACAGATAACGCCAGCCAAGTCTCCTCAATCATCTGACAGATATTTTTAAGTCCTGCTTGTTAATGCCTGTTATTTCCTACTCAGATAATTTCCCACCTCCCTTTTCTCTGTTTGGTGGCTACACTCAGGGTTTGTCACCAAGGGTCTGCCAGCAGGAAGTGCGGCTTGGGCAAGTGTAGATTTACTTAGGGATGTCCCCACCCCTTAGAAGTGAGTTAAAGAGCAAAGAGCTGCTTCTTCCTGCTGCCTCTCCACCTGACCATCACATTGCTTGGAGAAGAGATCAGTGGGTCCAGTGGAAATTTTATTTCTCTTCCTCCCACTTCCTCTCACTGGGGTGTCTTGGCGACTCAGCCTCCTGGCTGTAAATGCAATCAGGGGGGCTGGCTATGGTGGACAGTGGGTGGAGAGAAGGCCTCTCAGCATGAGCCGGGCTTTGCTTTCACCTCCATCAGCATTCTGCCGAATGATATCCTGATGTGTCATTTTACATCACGGCATGTCAGAAATCAATGGCCACCCGGGCAGTTGGCAGGTGGGAGACAGAGAAAAGGAGACTACGTCTTGGCAAGCTGGGGGGAAAAGAAAGCTTGAGTTGGCTTTGGCCACAGCCGGAGCTTTGTGCTTTAAATCTCCCTTATCGTATCCCCACAACACAGAGAAACATGCTTATCTGCTTCATGTTTGCCCTCCTCATCAAATGGTAAACTCCAGGAGGGTAGAATCTAAATGAATGAATGAATGAGATAGCAATGGAGAGAGATGTAGGGCATAAGGACCCGGTTCACTTCATGTTGTATAAAGCAGAAACAATTACCTTTGTATTTAAATATACCTACAGGACAACTGAAATGCTTGCTTTAAAGAATGAAGTGATATCTATACAAGGCACAAACCATGAGGTCCATTAATAATTCAGTCTGTCTTGGGAAAATTTGTCTATGCATTGGAAATTCGGATTAACGGCTTTTGTGCCCCAACTGACTGAGATGGCTTTGTATTTTGATCCTATATGAATGTCGCTTCTGGGTTCAGTAGATTCGTCCTGGAGAGCACTGTTCATTCTCAGATATAAATTCTTGCTTTGGAGAAAAGCCCTCCGAGATAGTTCTGTCTTGCTCAAGAGTAGCTCTGCCCCTGCAGAGTTCCGGGAATGCGGCGTGGGAAGTTAGAAAGATCTAATGCTGATGCAGGCTGTGTTGTGCCCCACATAAATAGCTTGGGTACATCTTCAATAGAGCAAAAGACTCAAATCGCAGCTCTTCCGGGGCCCTTTAGACTCTCGGCTCCTGAACCCTCCAAGTTAAACCTCCCACTGACCTGCTGTTCAGAGATTGGGTCTTCCTCTCATGAATTATCTTCAGCACTTGGTACAGTACTGTTTTGGGATTGTTTTGTTTCTTTGCACAATGTGTTGTGATGGATGTATGGTTCTCTTTCTTATTTGCTGCAATCTTGCTCAGGAAAGGCACAAGGAAGTTGCCATATGGCCACTGAGTAAGAGCCCTCACAGAGCCCTTTTATTCCTGTGCAAACTTGCAACCCACCCCTCAGTCCACCCCCTCCAGCTCTCACTCGCCCAAGGATGAGCCCTGGCAAGACTCTGGCACGGGTGGTCGGGCACCCACAAAGGATCACCTGGATAAGACCCACTGGGTCTGCTTGCTCTCCGTAGCCAGTCACGAATCCTGGGCTCCCATCATTCTGAGATTCCTTCCTCCAGCTACGAGAGGGTCTCTAGACTCTCTTGGCTCTCTCATACTTTCCAAGGACCTGCTGGGCTGCATGCCTTCCAAAATGATGGCCCACTGGGGAAGAATGAATTTAGGAAAAAGAGGTGCGTAAGAAAGGCTTGCCAAGATCAGGCTCAGGGCAGGGCGGGGAGGGTGGGAGAGAAGGCAACAGGTGCTGCAAGGAAGTGGAAGCATGGCTACAAGTGTGCTTTTCTCCTTCCAAAAGCCCACTGCCTACCTGGGGATGGGCCACCCGAGCCTCAAGCAGCGGCCCAGAGGCTGGCATTTCCTGCATCAGGTGGCAGATTTCAAGTTCAAGGGAGTATCTATTACACACACAACCAGGAGGTCCTGGCTGCCTGGACTGTCGCCACTTCCCGTCAGGGTCCTGCTGTTCCCAGGCCTGCCCCAGGATGACACAGACCCGGCTCCTAAATGCCCCATGCTGCATCCCCTTCATGTTTAAGTTCCCTCCCTGAGCCTTTTGCCCTGAGATTTATTATTCTACAGCGATTACGTTGAATTGCATTTGAAATCAATTAGCACAGGTACTCAAAGATGAATGCTTGGGCTCTGAAGAAAGGTGATGAAAACATACCATTTAAATAGAAATCAATTTTCCTTTCATGTATTTCTTCCTTGCTGCTGCCCCAAATTAATAGTTTTTAGATATTTGTGTGTAAAGGGGAGACTTCCTTCACATAAACCATTACTGCTGCCACCTCCTCTTTCCTCCCTGGCTGGCGTCAAAAAACATAACCCCCAGCTTGCAGTATTACTGCTTAACTGTCTCCGCTGGGAAATTTTGTGCTGTGGTCATTTGAATAAGCACAGCAGCTCCGGAGCAGGGAACTGCCCTTGGGCTTCTTGTTTTGTCAACAGCTATTATATGGTTTGGGAGGCAGCCAGTTGGTTCCCGCAATATCAAACCTCAGGACTGCAGGCAGCCATGTCCCTGTGACCGGCCCAGCCCTCCCTCTGCATTGGTCAGATCAGAAATTCTGACTTTTAATGAGGAGAGTTTGCCCCAAGAGGGAGGTTAAAGAAAAACTGCTCAGAGGAATCAGACCTTTGGTAAAGTGCTGCTGAAAAGGGAGAAAGAGAAGAAGGACTCCATTCTGGGGCCAAGGGTGGAGAAATAGGACCATCTAGCCCAGGATGCTCTTCTTTTTGTTTTGTTTTTGCAGCACAGGGGTGGGAATCCGGGTCCTTATCTATGCTGAGCAAGTGCTGCACCACTGGGCTTCACGCCCAGGAAACCCTTCTCCAAGTCCTGCGTGTTCCTTTCCTCCTTCTCCCCTGCCTAGAGACTGGGGCACTTACTATATTCCAAGCATTCTACTAGGTATTTTGTTTATATGGCTCTCCATCTTCTCACCAACCATGTGAGAGCACTGCAGTCATTATGCCCATTTCACAGATGAGAAAACTGAGGCACAGAGATAAAATAACTTTGTTCAAGGTTGTGAAGGTCAGTTTTGTGTGTCAACTTGACTGGAGTGTGGGGTGATCAGATATTTGGTTACACATTATTATGAGTGTGTCTGTGAGTTCTTCTGGATGAAAATAACATTTGAATCAGTAGACTTAGCAAACCAGATTGCCACAGAGGTGAGGCTGGGATCCACCTAATCCATTCAAGGCCTCAATGGACTGAGTTGCCCGACAAAAGCATTCTAATTGCTGGATTCTAGGGCAGTGGTGGCGAACCTATGTCACGCCTGTTATTTGTTTTTCTTTTGCGACAATGGATGTTAATATATGAGTTGTTTTTCGTAAACTAAAACCTCAGTATTCAGGTTTAATCACAATGGCGGCACTTTGCAACAAATAAGGGGGTTTTGGGTTGCAGTTTGGGCTCTCACCTCAAAAACTTTTGCCATCACACTTCTCTGGAGTCTTCTGACCTGCATTCAGCCATCAAATGCCCCCAAAGCCAAGGAGGCTGGGGGGACCCCATCATCTTCTCTGAGCATGTTAGAATCCAGTGTGGGATGGAACCCGTTTCAGGGCAAGTCCAAATGTTTTCACTCTTCGCTAAGCTGCATTTCATCTTTTTCTTTTGCAAAAGGGAAGGTGCACACTAAACCAGCTTTCTTTGGCTGTTGTAGGCATGTTTCTCTGCGGGAGATTTGGACTGTGCTCCCCGAGTTGTGCTTTCAGAGACACACAAGTTCCCTCCTGCCCGCCCTTTCTGAATCTCACTGAGCAAAGCATTTCTTTAATTTCACCACAGAGTGTAACTATTGTCCAGACCCATTCCAGATACATCTGGCGCTCATTTTCTTTCCTCATCCTCCCTCATTAAAGCATGTCACAAAATGAAAGAGTCGGCACAAGTGAGGAGAAAAACAGCCTGGTGCCCGAAGACAGACTCCATAACAAACTTGTCAACAGCTTACGAGGGGCTGGGAGCCATCACTGGAGTGCTGAGGCAGTAAAATCAGACTGCAGACGTCCCTCGAGTTTTATCCACTGAAGGTGGGGAATGCTAAATTGGTTCATCAAGTTCACATGATCTTGGATGCTGGTGAAACAGACCGGTGTATGTAATTGGATCTGAAAGAATACCAACATACCTGCGCTCTACAAGGCCAAGCCAGTCCTGGCTCCAACCAACATAACGCAGGGGTCCCACTGAATGCTCCAAGGACCCATCCATCCCATTCTGTGTAGACATAACCTAAAGTCTAAGAACAGAAGAGAACCCAAATAACTAAAATTAAAAAGACTGACAACACCAAGCGTTGGCAATAATGCAGAGCAAAAGAAACACTCTTAATATTAATGGCGGGAATGCAAAATAGAATGGCCACTTTAGAAAAGAGTTTAGAAATTTTTCAGAAAGTTTTTACAAGTAATTCTATTCTTAGGTGTTTGCTCTGGAGAAATGATAATACTTGTCATGAACATTCACAGCAGCTTTATTCATAGTAGTCCCAACTCAGAGTAACTCAAAGGTCCATTACTAGATACATACAGAAATAAGTTGTGGCATTTCTATTCAATGGAATATTTTCAGCATTAAAAAGAACACATTACTAATACATCCAATGAATGAATTTTGAGATATTATGTTGAGTGAAAAAAGCCAGACACAAAAGACTGTAAGATTACATTTATTAAACTCTAGTAAAGATAAATCTAATTGATAGGGACAGAAAGGTCAGTGGAACCTGCCGCTGGAGTGGCAGGCAGTGGCAATTGACTGGGAAAGAGAGAGGGACACTGGAGCGATAGAAAAGTCTTCTGTTTGATTGTGGTGGTGATGGCATGGGTATATAAATTTGTCAAAACTCATCAAAATATGCACTTAAATATATTCTATTGTACATAAATTATACCTTAATGAAGTTCATTTAAAAAATAGATTCTGTATCTTGTGGTCATGGAACTTGAATTAGAAAATCTTGGGTAGAAAGAGGACCTTAAAGTTTTCTTAGCGCCTGCTTCTCATTTAACGAAGATCAGTAACCAGAGTGGTTGAGACTTGTCCATCCTCATCTGGGTTTCTAACTTGCAGTGCAATCCTCTTTCCAATAGCCACTTCTGGGTTTTCAATTAGAAGTGAAAGTTAGATGCCCTAAAATACCAGTGAGTTCCAGAAGTGAAGAGAAACTTGACACCAGGAAGCCCAGGGTGG
This sequence comes from Hystrix cristata, assembly GCA_004026905.1. Classification (NCBI taxonomy): domain Eukaryota; kingdom Metazoa; phylum Chordata; class Mammalia; order Rodentia; family Hystricidae; genus Hystrix; species Hystrix cristata. The sequence continues at coordinate 17,640 of PVJO010024327.1, read as the reverse complement.
AACTTGAGTGTGGGCCTCTCTGTCTATCTGGGGGAATAATTTCCAGGCCTTCTCTCCTGTCTCTCATCTCTCCTTCTGCTGCGCAAGTCTTCCATATCCTCGAGATTCATCTCTTAGCTGACATCTCCCAGGGTCACCCCAATAATTGCTCTGTCTTCTAAAACACCACATTTGACAAGTGGCTGCAGCAACATCTCTTGAGTTGCTACTTAATTCCTTTATAACTAGTTTGATTTTATATTGGCGTATTCTGTCTCTCCAGCTTCACTGTAGGGATCCAAACGGTCAGAAGTGTAATATGATGAATGATTTTCTATCGCACACATCTGGACACACAGTAGGTCCAAGGGACACTTCTGAATAAGTGAAGTATTTGTTGATCTACACCCGGAGGTTCTAGATGTTGAGAAAACTACAAGAAAAGCAAGTATCTGACCCCTGGAGCTGAGATACCGGCTGTCTGGAAGGAGCATCTCAAAGGGAGGAGCAATATTAAAACTCCCACACAGAAATCACTGTGGAAGTTCCAAAACTGTAGATTTCTGATTCCACTTGCAGCTATTCTGATGTAATTGGTCAGGACAGGGGCTTAGGCACGTGGAGATTTTTATATTTCCTCAGATGATTTGAATATACAGCTGAGGTGCAGAAGCACTGAAATAGAGGCTGTAATCTGTCTTCTGAAGTCCACTCATCAGCAGAAATGAGACTAGGTCCGAGCCTTAGACTGGGAGGGGTTAGCAGACAGGGGACCGCCTTCACCCTCCCCCGTGTTTAGAAAGAAAGTCCATGACAGCCTCCTCCAGTACTTGCTCCAACAGCTGCTCCATTAGCATTTCCAAGAGAATATTGAGAACTCCAGAATGTTCATTAAAGGCTTTGGCAGGCATCAGAGGACAAGATTAGAATTAGACAAGAACGCTTTCCTTTGTTTGGCAAAGAGGAAAATGGCTGGTGTTTACAGCCTTGGGAGGGAAGTGTGGGACAGGATGCCTGCTGCAGAATTAATTGCAGCATTCAGCTTCGACGTCCTTGAAGACATTCCTTCAGGTGGTTCAAACCCTGCCCCTTCCACATCGCACAGCACTAATCACGTACTCCTCAAATCCAGCCAAAGTTGAGTTCATCACCCCAGTACTTGAAGGAGCCAAGTATTGGTGGAATGGTCTCTTCGAACTTTAGGCTTCCAAACTTAGAAGTTTTTTGGGGAAACTGGATGTTCTAGTATTCTCCATTCCAGCACCCTGGTTGGCTCAACACCCTAAGACTGTGTTTCTCTAAGTCCCCAAACCATGGTCGTCTTGGAGACTTACTAAAAATACAAAATTTTGATTTTGAGCCTCATTCCAAATCCTCTGGATCTGGCATATTCTGGGGGTGGGAACCGGGACTCTGCACTCCTTTAAGTGTGATGACAACTGATGCAATGGAATGAACACCGTGTTTGACCTTAGAGGACATGAATGGGAGTTCTTAACTCTACCACTTACTAGCAGCCCGCCCAAATCATCCACATCCAAGACCCCTAGTCAGCTAGTCCAGCCGAAGCACCAGAGACAAGCTGAAGAGTGACTTGGAGCATCCACCCTGTCCATGATAGGAGCCCCATGACAGGAGGTTGGTCACCGCGAGGGGCCCAGCTGACTAAGGGGAGGCCACAACCCTGAAGGGGGAGAGGGACACACAAAGGCCGTGTGAGGTCCTAGGAAGACCCGTACTGACTTCAGATTCTGGTCTCCCTCCCTGATCCACAAGGTCCCTTTGCCCTGGAAGCAAGGATGAAGTATAAGAGGAGAGGGGTACTTTTAGGGTTCCTCATCTTCTTGAGAGAAGGATTTGAACACTGGTAAATAGCTAAACGGGGCCTATTCTATGTCTACCGCAAGGTGTATCATTTCCTCCACTTTACTAATCTTGAGTCAAAACATGGTTTTTCACAAACACCAGCCCACCTGGCACCCAAACGCTCTAATGTTTCCTGCCCAGCTAATGCCTGATGCATCATGGGTGTTGCTTGAGGCTTGCACTTAATTTAATAATAGCAAGGGGTGCAAATTTTTCATTGCCTTAAAAATCATGTCCCCGAAAAAGGTTCCTTTCTCTGCCTCCTCCCATTTCCTTCATCATCGACAGCAGCAGCAGATAATGGAAAGAAGCTGCCTGTTTTGGAGAATGCGTACCTCTTTGTTCTCTTCGGCTCCAGCAGCCGCAGCCCCATGAGTATCAGGAAGCTAACTTCCTAGATTGGTGAAGAACGTTAAATATTGATGACTTCATTGCTGGATTCTTCGGTCTTTCTTTCCTTTCTTTCCACACTGTCCGTGGTCTATTCCACTTGCTGCCGCTGTTGAGGACCTATGCATGCAGATGCGGAGATGAGCACAGCATAGTCCCTGTCTGCAAGGGCCTGCCAGTCCAGCATGAGGGAAGAGCAGGTGCACAGCTACATGCTTACATACCCAACTTACGGTTCAGAGAGAAACTTAAACTGTGCCTTTCTGGACCTATTTGGATGATGACCTCCCTCCCTGATCCACAGGGGTGAAGTAGAAGGATGGAAGGATTCTTTTGTACCTCCTCATCTCCCTGACAGAAGGAGGTGAACATTGCTAAATAACATTTACTGAATGTTTACTATGTTCCAGGTGCTTTCTGAGCATGTTCTGTGCATTTTTCATTACTCTTCATCTCCATTTCCCAAGAGAAGAAATCAAGGCACAAGGAGATAAGTAACTTGCCCAAGCTCCAAGATCACACAACTAGAAAGTGAGTCTAGGCAGTCTGGCCCAGCAGCCACTTTCTCCTAGAAGTTACAGTTTTGGCCATTTGCTCTAGCATTAGCTGGCCCTGCTTAGCCCTGTAAAATCCCTTGAGAGAGGAGAACTCACCCTTTACAAACAAATAAAAAACAAACTGTCCAGGGGTCCAGGATAAGGCTAACTACAGTGGCAGAGGGGGCTCCAAAGGCCTCAGCTCAGGCCCCTAGACAGGACAGGTGCCCACGAACTGAGTGTGCACCACCTGTAGGTATGTAGGGGGAGCCCGTTCTCCCGGCAACACCTTCTTCAGCCCTCATAGCACACTCCCAGGATGCAAAGGCCTGTGGTGCATGCCCATTTGGAGGTGAGGGAAGAAAGAAGAGAAGAAAAGATGGGATCAAGGAGAGGAGGGATTCAGAAAGGAGTGGATGATCAAAAGTCCAATGGGGCAAGAAAGATAAGCCTGAGGAATAAATCTGGCCCTGGGGTGTCTGGCTGCTTGGGGCCTTTGGGAAACCTGACTGGGTACAGCACAATGGGTGACAATGACTACGGGAGCTGGGGTTGGGGAGTTTGGTGAGAGTCCCAAGGATTAGCTTCTTCTCTTGGGGCTGAGAATGAAAGGAGGGAGGGAGAGAAAGGAAGGTGGGAGTTTGGTGGCAGCACTGGTGATGGTAAGGCCGAGTCTGAGAATGTTTTATGTGGGTACATGATGGGCAGAATGGTGGAGAATGGCCCTGGAGTGACTTCAGGGGAAAGAGGGAGAACTCCAAGGATCTCTTGGGAACATAAAATATCTAAAATGCCTAAGAAAAGGACAATAGAGCAAGATACATGTATAAAGTGGCATGTTTTGCAGCCATGAAAAGTTACACTTTTGAAAGCTGTGTAACAATCTGAAAAATGTCCCCATAACATAGGGAAATAAAGTGGGGATAGAAAAATAACACAAGGAAAAGAAATGTAGAAGACTGTGTGGTATGACTCCAATTTCCCTGAAAATGTGCACCTATTTGCACCAGCAGCAAATACACCAGAATACATGTGACTTTCAAAAATTATTTTCTGTATGTTCCAAATTCTCTGAAACAAACACACGCAACTTTTACAATGATGGAAAGGCGCACAGATGTCTGGTAGTCTTGGTTAAATCGTAAATTTTATTGTGCTTTTTTGTTATTTTACTCGCTAGGAACTGGGAGGAAATGGCTTGCCCTGAGGTTAGCACCACTAAAACGTGGGGCAATACAGACTGGTCCCTACAGCCAGGCCAGGCGACAGGTGAGAAGACAGAGAGAAAATGCAAAGTGGCTTTTAAAAAACTTTGTTGGAGACAGGAAGAAGCACACAAGGAAAAACAAGTTCTCCAGTGATGTGGCTTTTGCCCTTTCAAGAAGGGGTCTGTCTGTGAGGCCAGGGTGTGACGTGGGCTGTGACTGCACTTGGAGAGGGACGTGGCTTCCAGGAGGACGCTGCGGCTTTGGGCTGGAGCCACTGGTCCCTGCCTCCAAGAGGAAGAGCTACAGTCACACCGGATTCCAGAAGGGAAAAGATGGCTCTGCCCGGATAGCTGTCAGGGGCTGCCAGGGTCCTCGTGCCTGCTGGCATCATCGTTCCTGAGTTTCGATGCTTTGCCTGTCACACAGGCCACAGCTCTGATGCAAAGTCACCCAGGGTCTGGGAAGCAGGGCCCAGAAGAGTGGGCTGCCCCCGGGGCTTTCCTCCCTCCACTTCCCCTGGTCACTAACTCCGGAGGAGGGCCTGTGCCTGAGAGGTGACCAGAGGGGGAAACAGGGAGCAGAGCTTCATGACGTCAGAGCTGGGGCGAGGGGAGTGATGCTTGTTATCAGACAGCCTGGCAGCACTAATTAAGCACTGGGAGGAGGGAAGGGTGTCACATGCATGGGCATGTGAGCTACACAGAGGGCTGGTTGCTTGCAGTCCCTACTCCTTTCTGTCTCTGACTTGTGCGTGCTCTGTGACAGACGCAAATTTTTCTCCTTACCTGCTCTGCTTTCCTCCTTGCTACCCTCCACCCAAGGTGGAACTGGGGCTGTTCCCTCAACATCCTTCCATACGAACAGCTTAGGCTGCTGCAGGAGCTGGCGAGCTCTGAAGAATGGCCCTGGCTCAGACTCTTACCAACTTCACTAAGAGCTGGGAAGGAGCAGGTCCTCAAAAGGGACCTGATTGGCAGGATTGAAAGGGCAGTGACAGCTTCCGCATTTGAGGCCTTTGAGTATCTATTGTCAGCCAAGCCCTGCGAATGCACAGGAATATAGTAGAGCAACCCGTCTGCCTTATACTCTCCTGAGAAGGGAGTTGAGTGAATAAAGAATCCCAGTGTGCACTATGGCAGACATTGCTAAGCACTTTAGAGAAAACTTAAGCAGGGGAAAAGAATGGGGTCTTGGAGGAGTCCGGCCCTCAGCTCCCGAATGCTCCTCGCTGGGCAGACACAATGTCTTCAGACAGGAGCATCCAGCACAGAACATCAGAGGATGTATCCTTGCTTGTACCTCACGCGTTCTAAGCACTCTCCCAGAAACAGCCCCGTTCCTCAGAGAGGCGGAGCTGTGCTACCTGCTAAGACGTGCAGGTTTTGGGTGATACTTTAGAGAAGCCAAAGCCCAGCGAAAGTGACAGGCTCTTTCAGCACCCCGACACTGCCCCTTTTCTGCCTTCACGGGAGCTGGCTCCTCACCTTTCTCCTTCCTCACCATCCAGCACTGTGTTCAGCGTTGCTCTGACTAAGCTGCCGTGCAGTAGTCAGGAGATGAGTCCACGCTTTCCATCTGTCTGTTTCACTTCTCTGAACTCATCCCCACATCTAACTTGCACGGTGGGAAGCCGTCGGGGTGCGACTGGATAGAGGCTGAGCAAGGATTTATCTAACCAAAAGGGCCAAAGCAGACCACACACTGCCTCATACATACTGCGATTTGGTTACACGGGGAGTGGAAGCACCAAGAAAACCGAAGAGAGACAAGGAGACACCCAGATGTTTGTAAGGGCAGGAAGCCACTCCCACCTTGGGGCTGCAGAGATAGGGGAGAAGGGTGTGTTACCAGACCCCAGAAGCCAGAGTGTCTGGAGGAAGCTAGAGGCACGGGCAGTGGCTGCTTGGTGAGGCTAGAAAGGCTGCTGAGAGTGCCACACCGCCGGAAATGGGGAGACAGAAGCTGCCCCATGCCCCTCTTGACTCCAGTCATGCCTGTCCCACACTTAGGTTTTTGCGTCTTCTTAGTGACGCTATAGTACCCGGTCACTAATTAAACAACAGTCGGGATGTTGCTATGAAGATATTTTGTAGATGTGGCTACATCTGTCATCAGTAGTTAATGTGAAGTGAACATTACTCTGATGATATAGGTGGACCTCACCCAATCAGCTGAAAGCCTCGAACAGGTTTCTCAGAGAAGAGATTGTGCCTAAAGACTGCAGCATCAGCTCCTGCCTGAATATGCAGCCTTGTCAACCTGACTTACAAAGTTTAGACTTGCCAGCCTGATCACGTGAAGCAATTCTCTGAAGTAAAGCCATCTATCTATCTATCTATCTATCTATCTATCTATCTGTCTATCTATCTATCTATCTATCTGTCAGCATCATCTGTCTGTCAATTGTCTACCTATATTCATCATCATAATTTATCATCTATCAATCATCTACTTATCAATAATGTATCAATCATCTAACATATCATCTGTCTAGCAACCATCTACCTACCAGTAATTTATCTATCTCTCTACCTACCTACCTTGCTCTTATTGGTCCTGTTTCTCCAGAGGACCCTGACTGATGTACTACCTCCTACTGACCAAAGCTCCACCAAAGCCACCTGACGAATGAGACTCCAGAATGTAGCTCCCTGCAATTCCCTGCAGAGGAGCGGGAGGCTGGGAAACGGATCTGAGCAGCAGTCTCTGGCTGGAATGGCATTCAGAGTCCTGTTCAGTATTTTGCTGGAATATGCCTCTCTTGAGTACAGGTCCCAGATGTTTGCTGAGTGAGGGTGGCAAGGATTTCTTGAACACTTAGCTATTTCCCAGGCCTCGTGCTAAGTACTTTACATGTATTATCTCATTTAATCCCTTTGACTATCCAATGAGGTAGATGCTGTTATCTTTTCTATTGTTCTGATAAAGAAATGGAGACATGAAGACACTAAGAGTTTAACCAACACACCCTAAATTACATAGTCAATTAAAGGTGGAGCTGGGCCTGGACTCTGGGCCTCGTGTTTTTTTCTCTTTCAGGAATGGAAGCAGTATACTTCAAAGATCATCCATCTGGTGATCTAGTAATCTGGGTTTCAGTCCAGAGTCTACTATTTATTATCTGTATACAGATCAGTAAATTCATGTGCTCTGTTCAGATTTCTTTTACTCATATAGGAAATGGGCACTGAGGGGACAGAATCAAATAAGGCCATTTCTACCCCTGGGTTCCAAGACCCACATAATGAGACGCAAACCCAAGCATTCTCTTTCCTAATCACCTCTCTGACTCTTTTTCTTCCACTCAAGGATTCCTGTGCATCTTTCTATTTTCCCTCTGTCTTCATTTTCATTTTCTTATACCATCTATACCAACCAACTGCCCAGGCTGATGCCCCGCCGGGTGGTGGTAGGTGGCATCTTGTTTACGTCACCATCAGCCAATCCAAGGGCTGGAAAGAAACAGTGCATGGCCTGTTGTGTCTGGTGCCTGTGCAGTAAAAATTGTAGGCTGGGGGCTTCCCAGAGCAGGACTACGGCATTTTGCAGAAGCCTTGACTTTTCTTCCAGCAGGCTCTGACTGGTTCCTTTCATTGAAAAGAGGGTTGGCCTTTCCTTTCTCCCGGCCCTGGAAACCTGTGTTCACAGGCAGCCACTTTCTTGCACACAGTGCGTGGATCACGCAATAAAACATGGCCTTTTGGTTTCTTTTCTCCAAGTATTGATCACTGTTCTGAATTTTTCACTCCTGCTTTTTCCTGCAGTGATTTATTTTTAAAAGAGGAGGCAGGTCATTCCTTCTCCAGCTTCTTTTCTTTTCCTTTGCTGTTTTTCATTTTTACCTTCTTATGAAAAAGAGTAAAACAGTCACAGGATTCTAGAATATTAGAAAAATAACCCAGATCCGTATTTCTCTAACTGCAGGGTACATGTGTGGAGGAGGAGAGATCTGTGACCTTGTATCAGGGGGAAGTTTTTAAAATATAAATCAAACATGGAATATCTTTCTGGAGCATTATCTCACCCAAAGATTTGGCCGAGGATATTTTTATATTAAAAGGAACTAAAATTTATTATGAAGTTAATTGTAAGAGTCACATGAATTTTTAGGTTAAAAACCGACTTCGAATTTAAGAACTTCAGGTGGAGGGAGGGCAGGGTGAGCCAGCCCCATACCAAGGATCGGCCCTACCAGTTCCCTGAAAGCTTACAGCCAGCTCATAACTCTGACTGGAGAATAAGAGTTTCTTCTTTGGAGAAACTGAAAAGTCCAGATCAAAGACCATTCTTAATAACATTTGGGAAGCTTCCCTCCAAACAAAAGACACCCTGACCTGATCAGAAGTAGTCCTCATACTTCTGATGAGGAATGGACAGGCAAGGACAGCCTGAGGCTTGGACATGGCAGACTGGCACCTAATTTTATTTCTGCCTCCTTGTAATCTTTCTTGCCATACTCTTAAAACCTGGCGAGTGAAAACTAAATTTCCCAGGATTCTTTATAGCTAGGGTATAAGAAGAAAATTTGGCCCCACCCATAAGATCCATTCCACATTTTTGGAGCAGGAAGAGAGGGAGGTGGAGGCCCTTTGCCTGGTGCTTTGGGCTGGTGTTCTGCTGGCCGGCAGGGTAGGGAGGCTTCCTACACCAGTCTTCCCAGGAGCAGCCCTCAGTTTTGCAGGAAGCAAGTGTCTATTGAGGCAGGAGTGAGTTGGAGGAGTTCCCCTATCCTTGGGTTATATCTCTAGCAAAAGGTTCTTGAATTCAATTCTTCTTGTGGCAGCATGATCTCACCCGGAAATATGATTGTTGCAGATATACTCAGTGAGGATGAGGTCACCCTGGAGTAGGGTGGGACAATATGACCAATGTCCTTATAAAAAGATTGCCACGTGAGGAGTAAGACACACACACACACACAGAGGGAGAATGCCGTGTGAAGACTAGAGCCGTGCTGTCACAAGTCAAGGAACCTCCAGGAGTGGGAGGGTGGCCTGGCACGGATCCTTTTCTCCAGGACTGGGAAGCAATACACTTCTGATGTTTAAGCCCCTATTTGTGTCACTTTGTTACGTCAACAGTACCGAACTAAGACAAAAGCAAACGGGCATCAATGGGGAAGGGCGGTCACAGAGTGACAGCTGAGCAACCAGCCTAGCAAACAGCCCATCCACTTTGGAACAGGCAGAGGCTCCAGAAAGGGCATCTTCAGGAGAATCAAGCTCAGCGATTCTTTTTTTCTGTTTTCCCACGTAGAGGAAAGTATAGAGAGAAAATTAACAATTCTGATGGAGAATGCAGGAAGAAAGGAATGATAGATAGATATGCAGAAAACTAAGTAACAAGCACTGAAATCAAAAACAATGGAGACAATTAACTCTGGGTTGGACATAAAAAGGAAACGCAGTTGCAGCACACCAAATGGCTTGGCAGTAACCAGTAGCTACCCAATCACAACAATGTATATTGATTTAACCAGAAATTAGGATGGGAAAAAGGAAAGGAGGCAGCAAATGAGAAGCAAGTTATTTTGTCCCATAATAAAAATCAATAGATAACATAAAAATCAATAAATGCCAGAAATACAGCAAAAGCATATTTTAAGGTAAATAGTGAAGAAACAACTAAAAGAGTTTTTTAAAATGACTGCCCAAGGAGCAGAACTTGGGGATGAAAAGGATTAGGGTCAGGGGCCTGCTTTTTAAAAAATGTCTCTTAGCACTTTAAGAGTCTCTTAGCATTTTCCCCAGTGCACATCTTATTTTGGAAAAAAAGGCACACTTTTAAAATAAAACCCAGTTTCTTTCTTCCTTACCTGGAGGGGAGATATAAAATGATTATCTGAGCCCTGCTTATCACTCCTACGTCCTTGATGACAGATGTCAAACCTGACAGCCTTCTCTTTAGTGTAACCGCTTTAGCTAGTTCTCTGGCACCTCAGATATTTCCCGGTCTTTTTCTGCACTCCCTCTAGTTTTTCCTCATCCTTCTGAGAAATGGAGCTGGAAATCCCGTAAGGTCTGCTCTGTGAGGCACTGAAGAACATTGGCTTCCTGGCTAGACGACATTCGCCTGGTACCCTTCACTGAAGCTGAGTGCTTCTGCCGTCTGGGGGGTCTAGCCTGGCCTACAGTCTCACAAGGACCAATCTCGCACCTAAGGAGTTCAGCGTCACCCTTGAGTCCAAGCGTCCCTGTTGCGCTCATCTGCATTCCGGGCCTTATTCGACTTAGTCCACTTCATTATGACCCATGGGTAATTTGAATTATTAAAATTCTCTCATCTAGGCTACAGATAAAAATGAGCAACCTGTAAGCGTCAAGTCACTTTGTCTATCTCTCTGTCTGATCTTGAGGAAGTGGCAGCATCGGGGGACAATCCTGCTTGCAGCTCTGTGCGCACTCACTGCCAGTTTGCAAGAGCTAAAGTGGATCCCGGCGTCCTAGTGAACCAAGGAGCATGTTGCTGAGGGTCTGCTTCTCGTCTGTTTGCAATGGAGGGATTGGGTTGGGGATGGCTCCTTGTCCCAGAGTCCTAACATTGTTGCTCACATGTCTAAGGATTCATTCACTCATTCAGTAAACATCCATTAAGTGCCAACAGGGTATGAATCCAAGAGGCACAAAGCAAATGTATGTTAAATAGAATTGTGTGGCGACAAACACCAACTCGCCGTAGTAACAGAGCGGAGTGGAGGACCATGTGCAGGAACCGGATCCCCCACCGTCCTGTGTAAATGCTCTGGGGTTGATGACCCCTGGCCTGAACCACAGCAAGTGGCTTGTCACTGAGCCCGTCACGTGGGGCAGAAGCAAATGCCTTACTGAGGTCTCGGGTCGATTACATCTATTGCTTCCACCTTATCTACATAGCCTGTCACTCTATCATAGAAGGAAATTAAACTGCCCCGACTTGATTTACTCCATACATGGCTGTGTCCATAAGCTCCCCGGGCCTTGCCCCCTTCTGGCTGACTGCACATTGATTGCCTGACGATTTGTTCTAGCGTCTTCCCTGGAAGCCAGTCTAAGCTTATCGGGCTATAAGGAAAGTGGTCATCTTTTTCTGCTTCCCAAAAGATGGACATCATGTTGCTCTTTGTGAAGCTCCTGAGGTAACGCCCCTTCCCTGAGAATGCTCAGAATAATTGCTGGTTCCTCCCCAATGGTCCCGGCCAATTCCCTGCTCACTCAGCTGAGCCCGTGAGTCCCTGTGGAGCTAGCTCCAGGCAGCTTTTCACAAAGGATGATCTGGTCTATTTTAAGTATACCGGCTCTTGCCGTGTCACATGGGGTAGGTAAGGGACTCCATACCTAAATAATAAGCCCAGGGGTTAACCACAAAGGAAAGCACAAAGAAGAAATGTTCTGCTGTACTTGTCCGCCGTGGGTAGGGCTGAAAGGGAAACAGAGAGCTTGAGAATTATCGAGAACTGCTTCCCCATGAGACAAAATGTCTGCTTGTGGTTGCCATCTGAGTGCAATTCACAGACCTTACATCAAAATGTAACATCTTTTGGTAAAGAGAGAAGTAAAAATACACATTAAAATTTTGCTATTTTGAATACTCCTATTACCTGCTTGCCCTCTTTGTCCTTCGGGAATGGCATTTTCCTGGTTTTCCTTTTGTGTAATGTAAATGCAGAATACTTCTGGTAACACTTCGTCAGGCCTGTCTGCCCGTGCATGTCTGATTGGGCCACTTTCCCCTCTCTCTAGTGATCCGTCCTTTTCCTCCCCTCTCCCTCTCTACTACTCTACCTGCTTTCCCCTCTCACTTTTGAAGGCCCCTAAATCCATCGCTATCCAGCTATCCTTTCTGTATTTTCTATGTTCCAGGGTAGTTGTTGTTGTTTTTTATTTATTTGTTTGTTTGGTTGGTTGGTCGGTTTTTTTGAATCTTCTGAGCTGATTACTTAAAGGGCACTTGTTTTTTGTTCCACATTTCTTTACCTAGTTGACTTTTTTTTCCCCACCGTTAAGTAATAAGAAATTTGCCAGGGATGCCTTCCATTATAGAAATCTGTTTTTAAAGGTTCCTCTAAGTCTCTTCTTGATCACTGACTTCTACTTAAGATCAGAGGTTTGTGCTCAGTTTTAAATCTTTACTTCTCCCTTTCCAATAAAATGAATCTGCATAAACCAGCGTTAGACAGACTAATTTTATTATACCATTCAAATCTGGCAACTCTTGTCCTGGTTTATTCTGCAAGTATTTTAATGCAGAAGATATGTTCTGTTCCAACACACACACACACACACACACACACACACACACACACACACCACTACCTCTACCACTACCACCACCACCACCAAGATCTCAAACTTGCACTTCTTTGAGGATTTCATTGCCCACCTCAGCCATAGATCTGCAGATTCTCTCTATGCTTTTCACTTACTGAAGGAAATTGTTGAATGCTTTTCCTTCGAAGGATGCATGAAATGCCAACCACAGTCTAAAATCTCCTTCCAGCTTTGTTTGTTTCCTACATTCTCCCCTCCCTTTGTATATATGCTGCTGAAGTGAGCACTCTCCCCTTCCTTTGCATCCTATTTCTTCGTAAACTTCTTGCTGGGAAGATGAAACCATGCATGAGATCCAAGACGATTTAGAAGACTTGCTTATCTCTCATTGTTCTCCACCCTGGAGAGTGTGTCATGGCCCACTGCCTGGACTTCCTCAGTTAACGCCATCCTCTGGTGAAACATCTGGTCCTCAGAAGACAACAGGCCATATTAAACTCACTAAACTACTACCACACCCCAGCCCATCAACTTGAAATAATTTGCAAGGACAGTGAAGAATGAAACACGGAACAAGTACATTTTGATGATCCAAGATGAAAATTGCCATCTTCTATGCCATCTGGGGAGATGAGGTCAGGATGAGAAGTGACATCAGGGGGTCAGTTAATTGTCCTTGAGTTTCTGAAATAGGGAGAAGCAGAATGAGAAAAAAAAAAAGAGTAGGGACTGGGACAAGCTCTGTCAGTGACATTTAGCTGGAAGGCAACCCTGAGTTTCTCCATAAAAATACTAAAGAAAAATTAGAAAGGTCCACCTGGTGACTTGACCCAAGCCATGCTGCTATGGCTGGAATGTATCCTCTCCAAAAGTCAAGTGTTGCCAACGCGATAGTATTAAGAGATGGGTCTTTAAGAGGTAATAGGCCGGGAAGGCTCCTCCCTCCTGGATAGGATTAAAGGTTTTATAAAGAGGCTTCGCAGAGCATTTGGTAAACTGGCTCTTCTACCTTCTGCCAGGTGCAGTATAGTGTTCCTCTCTCCCAAGGATTCATCAGTAAAGCGCCTTCTTGGAAGCAGAAGGGAACCCTTACTAGACAACCTTACCTACCAGCATCTCGATCTTGGACCTTCAATTTCCAGAACCATGAGATAAATTTCAGTTCTCTATAAATATCCAGTCTACAGTATTTTGTTACAACAGCACAAATAAATGTAGACACAGACCAACGTAAGGTAGATGGTACACATCTTCCTGTAATGGCCTTTGGTTCAGTTTTAATTATTGAAGGAATGAGGTGCCTGGCTCTTGACTGGGAAGTTAGAGAGTCCTTCTAGAAGGCACTGTGAGGGAAAATCTGTTCTTTGACACAGCTGAAATTTTCCTATGCTTGTTTCCAGTCAATTGCTCCTGTCAATAACTACTCCCTAAAGCAGTGGGTTTTTCAATGGTACTGCTCAGACTGAGTAGCCTGCAAGGGTAAATCAAGGTAAAGATGATTGTGTTCACCTTTCCTCCTCCCAAACCCCCTCGTTCCAACCAACTTCTTTCTTTGGCATCAGCCTGACATTATGCTGTTCATTTATGGGTAACACTCTTCTAGCCATAATATAGAAAAATATTTATTGATACCAATTTGTTATATATTTCTGGGTTAAATGAGCATGTTTGAAACATCTTAAAAACTACATATTGTGTGTAATATAGGTCACAAAGAATATACACCTGGCTAAGATATTCATGGTAAAATTGTATGCAAAATATAATATATCTGCATTTTCCAATTTCATGCCAAAAGTACAAATTGCTGATAGGCAATCTTTAAGATGGCTCCAAATTGTGTCTACCTTTTTCTATCCAGGCCCTGGTGCCTTCATCCTTTCTTCTTGAGTGTGGGCTGGATTTAGGACTTGATTCTAGAGTGCAGTAGAGTTAACGGAATGCCATTTCTGAAATTAGGATGTTAAAAAGACTGAGCACTCTTTCCTGTTTCTCACCCTAATAGCCCACAAAGAACCAAATCTCGCCAAGAACAACATGAATGAACTTGGAAGCAGCCTTTTCCTTGGGCAAGCTTTTGGGTGAGACCTCAGCCCCAGCTAAACTCTTGGCTGCAGTCTTGTGAGATAACTCTAGCCAGAGATATCCAGCTCAGTCATGCCAGATTCCCGATTCACAGAAACTGGGAGGTAATAATTGTTTGCTCTTTCAAACTGCTTAGTTTTGGTTTCATTCGCCACTCAGCAATAGAAGCTAAGCCACATATGTAATGGTATTTTAGAAATTACTTTTAAAAATCTGAGACATGTTTGCCAATAAACTCAACATGAATTTAATCTTGATTTCCCTTTCCCTTGCCCAGTTCTTTCTCTTGGCATTGCCCAAACTATTGGATCCAAACACATGGACTCTGTCTTTGATTGCCCACTGAGTGCCCTACCTCTCCAGGTCTCACTTTCCTCCTTTTTATGAAAAGGAAGAAACCAGTGTAACCACCAAAGTCTTGCACTGCTTCTACATACAGCCATTTCCCCAGCTCTGCAGAAGGACAGCTGCCTGCACCTCTCAAGGACAAGCTCTTTATCTGTCTCTCTGCATTTAGTCTATTTTTCTCTCCCATCACTTTAGATATTAGAGCTCCAAGACTACGGCATTCATGTTCTGGAGAAAGGAAAGAAAACTAACCTAAGGCAGCCCCAAGAAGGCAAGTGACAAGCAATGTAGTAGCCATAGTTGGAGTCTGCGTCACATTTAGGGGGCTTCTCGGCCATTGGTCCACTCTTTCAGCCACTGCAAAAATAGAAATAAGAACTTTTAAACACACAGCTGCAACTGAACTACCATACTCTGCACACATTTCCTCCTTAAAAGTTCTGGCTATGAAGAAATTACGGCCTCTCAGCCAAAGACAGCCCTGTTCAGAGAGTCCCAGATGAGCGTCTAAGCCTCTCCAGACATAGACTTTTCTGTCTTTTAGAGCTTTTGCCAGCCTATCAGACATAACAAAAAATTGCAGTGATTCTTCAGGTTCCCGAAGGGGAACACTGAGGGGAAGAGATCAAATGAACATCTCCAACTTCCTTTCTGCAACCCTAGAAAAGCAATCTGCCAGTAGCCCGATTAAGGCAGAGAACTCTCTTTGTCCTGGAGATCCAGAACCAACCTGCTTTTCCCTCTATTGTGGCTTATGGCATAAGCCCAAGACAGTCCTGTTACAAGCTTAAAATGGCTAAATGTTCACCAGGACCAACATCAAACAGACCCGAGGCACCATGGGATTGTGATGCTAGCAGCAAACAGATCCCAGACCGGGCCCACTCCTTACTGGAGCTTCCCACATAAAGGCTGGACTTTAATGAATTCTGCAGAAGCCATTGGTTAGTTTTTGGCTCTTCCTGTGACAACAGTCCTTTATCTCTTGGTGAGGTCCTTACCTTCCGGGAAGGTTGCAATGGTGGTAATAGAACAGTAATAATAACAGCTGAGCATGACTTGTACAGTATCTTATTAAAATTTAAGCCTGTGGGTAGGCATTATTAAGTCCACGTAAGAGATGAGGAGACTGAAAGGTAACAATATCAGGTCCTCTCCAAGGACAAAGGCAACAAGTGGCCACCTGGGTTCCAGCACAGGTCTGTGTGGCTCCAAGCCTATGTCTCCTACGGGGTGCCCAGACTACAGTGTTACAGATCCACGGATGCGCTATACCAGCTTCATCTCTCCACTTCAGCTGCAGGAGCAGGATGGTCAAGGTCAGTGGTCTCCAGCCGGGGGCTGAGCATCTGCAGGAATGCCAAACTCCCCCTTCTCTCCAAGGCTTTCACATTCAGGGATGTGGGAGGAGCCATAGATCTGGGTTTTTAAACAAGGGTTCCTGCTGATTCTAATGCAGCCAGATCACACACCAATATCTTGGAAACACCAGACTGAAAGGCTTTAAAATTCCCTTCCACGGAACTGCTGAGTCATCAGCTCCCTCTCCTCACTCACTCTGTCAGGTGTCCCCTCCTCGAGTACGCTATGCCACTTGGTCTTACTCACAGTGGCTGGGCTGGCTGGCTCCTGGAACTCACAACCAGGCACACTGGCCCAACATGGCCTGCCCAGGGCCCGCCTCTGCCCAAGCTGCTACTCTCAGTGAATTATCTTGCTCCCATCATCCCCTGCCAGGCCTGAATTTCTTAAAACAGCCAATGCATCTACGTTACAAATCTCCAAAACCACAAAAGGGGATACTGAGAAATATTTTCTTCCCATCCTGTCACCCAACTACTGAGGTTTTACCACCAAGGGGACCCCAGATATGTTTTACAAAAAGAAATATAAATGGTAACTCACTATTCATTCCATTTTGCTCTTTGATTATTTTGAGGAAAATGTGTTTTGAAGTGTTCCAAATACAGTGCACAGAATGATCTACAGCTTAATTGCTCATTGCAAGAATATATCATACTTTTATTTTAACCATCCCCCTACTGATGGCTATTTCCAGCCTTTGGCTATCACCAGCACTATTCTTGTACATGCATCTATGTGTGAGAATATCTATGAAACAAAATTCACAGAAATGGAATTGGAGGTCCAATGGGATGTTGTGCTTCTTAACTCTGATATCCAGTCCTCTCTGAGTCAGGTTTCTTATCTTGGTGCCCTGGGAAACAGAACTCAGATCTCTGCTCATTTGTGTCTCAAGTCTCTAGCCTGGGTCCCTGTTTTCCTGGGCTGGAGACTCCCGAGACAGGTCAATGGGTCTGGCCAGTCCACTCACCATCAGTACAGTGAGCTCCCTGCAGACCCCCATCCCAGCCTCCAAGAGTAAGACTTCTACATCCAAGGCGTTTGCAAAGTTTTCCTCTCTGAATGGATTGTGCTCTTCAATAACCCTCCCTGCCAAGTTTCCAAATTCTTGAGCACCCTTTCTGATGCTACTGGCCTCTTCAGTGGTTACCTCCACCCACCCAGGTGCTCTTTTTTCTTCCTAACTCTTTATGTCTTTGAGCTGGCCCACCATATTGAAGTTCAAGACCTAATAACAGTTCATGTACTGTGGACCATCTTCAGATGAAACTACAAGGTAGTTCCTTGCCCTTCTACCCATTTTCTCTGGGATACTGCTTGCTCTCCAAATGCTCTCTGGCTCCCCAGAGTTTCCTTTGGGCATTCTGCCTGAATCATCCTTCTGTATTTATAGTATTCCGGGGCCCAGGGTTTCTCTCCCTCCATCTTAATTTCAGAATATATCTGTCTTGTCTCCCATCTCCTAAGGGTCCTATTAAACTCATCTGCATGGCAAATGATGTCATCAGTGTGACAGTGCTTGTAGAGACACTTTCATTGTGGTTTGCAACTTCTAGAAATATCTTCTTTGAAAGAATGGCATTGCAGAGATGGAAGTTCCCACCTCAAGGTGGGCAG